>CALNHX010005745.1:0-101397 GCA_940337035.1 Agriotes lineatus
GCCAAGGCCGCTTTAAAATTCGTAAACAATCATGGACCTTGCATTATTTGTATCCATGCTGAAATGTGTTTTAATGTGCAATTTACTTATCATGCCATTTTTCTATACCGAGTGTTTGCATTTTATTCACAAAAAACAGACCAGCCACGATCAAATTTGTTTATACCAAAATTGATGTTATTTTCTGTCAGTTCTCAATTCACGTATTTAACAAATTACTATGAATAATAATGTTGAATATTCTAATAAAGAGATGGTATTTATTATCAAAACATTTTACAGTGGCGTCAGTTTACGCACAGTTCGTGATTTATTTTCGGTTAAATTTAATAATTGACCTATTCCATCTGTATCAACAATTCACAAGTTTGTGAAAAAATAACCAAATATTTTTGAAACACCTTAGAACTTATACGTTAATAAGCCAAAAGGTAAACGCC
This sequence comes from Agriotes lineatus, assembly GCA_940337035.1. NCBI lineage: Eukaryota > Metazoa > Arthropoda > Insecta > Coleoptera > Elateridae > Agriotes > Agriotes lineatus. The sequence continues at coordinate 441 of CALNHX010005745.1, forward strand.
CGAAATTATATTTTCCAAACGGTGCAATAAAAGTGGTCAATATACTATCTACTCTTTTTACCCAGCTCTATTTGAAAAAAAAAGTTATTATTACGTCCAAGACAATGTGAACCTTTTAACCACCTAACTTTGAATTCTATTTTATTGATAGTTGGAATGGCAAACCTATTTCGGTTAATGTTTTTATATAATTATTGTGGATCTAGGTGTATACTGTTACAGTGTTACGGGACTGTTATGTTTTCCCACAATTGTAATATTAACTACTGGGTGATTATAAATGCTTTTTCAAGGTGCCTTTGAAATATTTGTTGTATGAACAATATGTTGGTGGCACTGTACGTCTATGTCAAATTCCAGGTTAACAGGTTAGGTTTTGCGTCAGTTTCGACACAGACTAACGCAAAACCTAACCTGCTAACCCAATCAGTAGCATTATCAACCACTTATATGACGTTCTTCGCTATTAAATCGACTAAAGTTTCGATACTTTCCGGAACTCTTCTCTAACTAATATCTCTATATGTAACTTAAATTACGAATTGCCGTAAGGTCCTTTTTAAAAACAACTTTATTTTGACAAATATTACGCAAAGCACATGTTACTATTACGAGTTCTAACTATAACTACAGACTGCCGCTGATAACATAAAAAGTGCAAGATATCATAACTCAGGCGAGCGCGTGGATTCCGCTGACACAACAAAGTCACATAAGCCGCCAGGTTCACTAAAACACTGCTATTATGTGGGAACTGCCTGTAATATAACTTGTATTATAAAAGGTTATTACAGTCACCCCGCCCATATTCTGACGTTAGCTTATAGTTGGGGCATATGTCTAAAGCTATGCCTCACCTGAGTTACCCTAAACGCACTTAATTACTATAAACAGATAATAAATATTATACACCAAGTCAGCGTCGGACTGGCAAAATTTGGCCTACCGGGCAAAGGCTGCATGTGGCCTCCACATGTAAAAATAAGAGGAAGGGGGGGGGGGCACAGCCCCCCCGGCTAAAGGGGAGTTCAGGGGCTGCAAGCGAAATTTTTATGATTGTAGGGAGCTCGAAGACCCAAAACGCACCCCTCTTACCAGTAATGGCACAGTACAGTAATGGCACGTGAAAGTACAACAAAATCAATAACTACGATAAAGAAAACGATGGAGGAACGGAAAAAATATTTATTCTAATAATTTTAAAATTTAAACATGAAACAAGGTAACAAAAAAGTAAAATAGGTAGGAGGTAGGTAATTATTCTATTCTTATAAACTGATATTCAAACAAATAACAAAAAATTTTCTTTATCTATTATGGTTTATAAACTTTTGAGTTTGGAACAATTATAAAGAAAAAAATATAAATAATAATGATCACAAGCTTTGACCTTATAGGAATTTTTACATTCTATTCCATTATAATAATTATACTTAACAATATGAATCACATCAATAATTTTGATTTTCAAGAGACTGATCTATTTGGCAACAATGATTTCGTCGAAATTCAAGCTTTGGAGTAGATCACACTGCACATTCAAAATTAGAAAACATTCTAACCTTTCTTGTGATAAAACAGCTCTTAGTCTATTTTTGATTATTTTCACTTTAGAAAATACGCCTTCACAGGCTACTTGGGTGCATGATAATGTCAGTAAGTATTTGAAGGCTAAGTACAAATTGCTATATGTAAAGGCGTGCAAATTATATTTGTGTAAAATTTTAAAACAACAATTCATACAACCTGCACAATCACCCTCTGTCCCCTCACAATGCAAATATTTAAATGCAAATTTGGATCTTCTTTGGTGTCATTTTCGTTGTCATCACTATTAGTGTAGTGATCAGGGGGTCGTGATTGGTTGAGTCACAGTCACCATAAGCTGGGATTGTTCTTTTTGTAAAGTGAAAAAAAAAATTGAAAAATTTATCAATTCTTGTTTAATGATGTCTTGTGGGATGTTTTTTTAGCTTTGAAATTACGACAAAAGCGAAATCAGGAATATTTTCTCCATTTAGTTGAGCAGTACGTTGAAAAGTACTCGGATCAAAGAAACTGAAAGTTCTGTAAATCTCCTAATTTTTAGTGAATCGGTCTTCCATGCTTTGCATTAATTGATTAACAATCACTTTATAAGTTTCCATTTCAAATTTTTTCAAAACTCTTTCTTTCGTGGGATCCCCGACAGTTTCTCTTTGCATTTTTTTATTCTCCTATATCTCAATACTGGAAAGTCAGTCTCAATTGTTATGTCATTTTCATTTAAATAGGAGTTCTCTGTAATTAAATCAAGAAATTTTTTGACTGACGCTGCGGGAACCTCACACACACAATCATGTTCATTCCACGACTACTAATAAATAATAGATGCATGATGCCTACATGCACAAATAAAACTGGGACAATACTAGAAAGTTTAGAATTTTTTTGAATTTTGTAAAAACATTTATGCATTTTTTTTTTACTGTTTGAAAAATAAAATTATGTGGACATTTTGGCCTCCAAATTGGATTGGCCTACCGGGCATTTGCCCGGTTGCCCGGTGGGCCAGTCCGACACTGCACCAAGTGAATTAAACATATGTTTATTCATGAAAAGATGTTGATCTCACTCGCACTACGTGCTCGTGAGATCATATCTTTCAGTTAATAAATGTTTAATTCAATTTTGACGAAATTTTGAATAAAAAATTTAAAAATATTCAAATTAAGATATAAATTTGCTCATTCATCGTAAATTTGATCTAAATTTTAGTAATTATATATTACACACTACAAAGAGAAAGAATAATTGAATGTAAATATTTGTAGAAATAATAAAAATATGTTGTTGTTCATTAAAACTTTTTTAATTCTCTAGTGAATTAAACTTTTTTAATTCTCTAGTGAATTAAATAGATATTTATGTATTTAGTGTGTAAAGAGAGCCATTTTGGTATGAGGATGCGAGTTTCGTGCCGAGCGGTAGCGAGGCGCGAAAAAGCAACCGAATACCAAAATGGTTCTTTACACTCGAAATACATACAAAATTTTTTCTACGGTCCTAAATAAATAACAAAATTGTTAAATAATTGAAATTTCGATACACACCATTTGATGAAGTCGTTGTACCGCCGTTCATAAAGGCCGCGCGATTTGGCCGGCAACAACACTCGTTGGTTGCTGTCTGGGTCGCTTCAAATACTTCAGGCGGGATGCAATTACCTTCAGATTCTATCTTCAACTTCACAAAAACTCACAAACTCAATAAATCTGTTGCGTGATGATGGACGCACCGTGATGCAATTGTCAATAATTTTATCCAGTTCCAGAAAAATGACGAATTAAATTAATAATCAGGTTAGCCATGGCGATGCGTAAAGTAAAATGAAGTGACGCGATTATTTCATTAAGACATTGTTTACGTGGTTGCGATGCTAAAATGGTTACTAGGGAAAAAAATGTGTGAATCGCTAACTTTTCGCATTGACAGTGAGCGCTTAATAGTCAGTTTTAAAGGTGACCGTAGAAAAACACTTTTATCTACGACAGTGTGTAAAATTCCCTTTTAGTTTGCAGTTTTAAGTTTGTAAAACGACTGTTTAATAACATGTTTTCATTAGATTACGTTGTCAGTAGTAACGTGTTTAAAAGATTTCATTAGGCACATTGTCAGTAGCAACGTGTTTTAAAATTTTTAAAACACGCAAAATTACAACCGGTTACTGGTAATCCTAATTTACATTAAAAAATGGTTTATATTTTCCGGGTTTTTTAGATTCTATCGTAGATAATAGCTATTTATGCAACAAGTGCTAAAAGTCGACGTTTATGCACGAGACATGAAAATTATAAAACGAAGCCGAAGGCTGAGTTTCATAACATGTCTCGTCCATAAATGACTTTTAGCACGCGTTGCATACAATATTTTATCTACGACCTTAATTTTACCGTTATTAATCCATAAATATCGATTTAACAAATGTTTGCATCTACGACACTTCTAATTTATGTCATAATAAATAGTAGCCCATGCGCGGGCGAATGTTTGCGAGGCCAGTGCTGTCAAGGTCAGTTACGAGATGTAATTATTAATACTCCACATCTGAGTGTATTCATTACATACCGCTTTAATTATTTCAAAAACACTTTACCTGTAACGCAAGAAACAACTAGAATGACTTTACAACTTCACTTCCAGTTCGAAGTTGTAGTTTTATAACCTCACTTCACTTTTAGCACTAGAGCTAAAAGTAAACAGCTGATTTCTTTAACTACGGTAAACTATAAAACGTCACTTTTAGTGAAACAAGCTAGCGCTAAAAGGCCTACTTTTAGTAGTGGTCGTAGATAAAATATTGTACGATACACATGCGTAAAGCATCTTTAGTCACTCGGGGGCTTTAAACGCTGTCTCACTCGCTCGCGTTGTAACTCTGCCCCACTCGTGACTAAAAACTAGCTTTACGCACTTGTATCGTAAATTACTATTGTTTCACTTGTAAATCATAGACTGTTTATGAAGGTTGTTATGGAGTGAATAATGTCACTTTAAACTGTCAACATTGAATAAAAAGAACGATTTCCGCTACGGTTATCGTAGAACAGCAGTTTTGCTAATGGCGAGGACTACCAACTGCGTTTACTCATCGAGTTTTGTTGGCATTCTGAAAGGAATATGACGATCAACGAGTTCAGTTTGAAGGTTACATATTTGACGTGCAGTGCCGGCTGTATCTCTCGTCTCATAAAAGTGACTCTTAATTAGATACAGCTGATGTTCTTTAAAACCTAATTTGGGTTGCCCATGTCAATTTATGCGTAATATTTCGAAATTGTATTAGCTCATCCGACGTTTTCTGTTGAGAGTATTGTTTACCTGATTCGTGAAGCTAGGCTTTTGGCGGCCGTACGATCTAACATGGCTTCGTAATAACTTTCAGTTTAGATCTGAAATTCTAGTGTCATTGCGTCACATTGTGGTGGTGTTAGCATATTTTTGTTTTCGTCCCTTAGGAATAGAAAAACAATGTGACCAAAGAAGCAAATAATTCGACAAAGTGTTGTAGGACTTTCTTTCGAACCTAATTTAAATGGAGATTTGTGTTTCGATGAATATCTGAGTAAGTATTCATTATTGTTCCAGATTCTTATTTATGAATAGTTTCTAGATAGCATTTATATGGTGGAGTTGATTGCACCCAGAGCGATGTTTGGCAAGCCATACAAATCCATGTAGACAACTTTGTGATGCAATATTATTTTATTCTTTAGATACTGCTATGAACACATTTTAAGCCTTTATGATTACAATATAATTAATAACATTTCAAACTTATCAAATATTATTTTATAAAATGGTCCAGAAGTGTGCTAGTTTAATTTTTGCAAGTTGTATAAAAGAGCATTGGCCTTGCTAATAATTTGTAAAACGGCATTAAAAATAGTGTTGGCCTTGATTTGAACAACAAAATGTAACCTGAGCAGGCTTGGAAATAATGTAAAACAATGTAAGATCGAAGACAGACAATTGGGAAAAGGAAGCCCAGCTGTGAAGTGGTGTTAATTTTGGCTTCCCCAGTAAATAATTATTAATACGTGAATAAAAATCTATTTCCCAATTCAGTGTGTTTGAAAATGAACTCTAAATCATTTGGATACGCTGTAGTAGATTGCGTTAAGTCGTAGAACCTCTGCACAGGTCAAAACTGTGATATTTGATGAATTAATAATACACATACGTTTAGTAACTAAAATTAGAGATAGGCAGTTGTTTTTTCCGCTGGGGTAATATTTGCACTATACGCCCAATGAGAACATAAACTATTTTATTTAAATAATCAATGAAACAACAAGCACAACCATAATAATACTTACTGAGTCAGTACCTCCGAATTATTCTGCATAGGACTGGAATAAGCACGTTAAAGCTGTTTTTCATCTCGACTAAAATTTTTAAATGAAAAACACATCTGCAAGCTAATAATACCTTTATTATAGGGTTTTTTATTGGTAGTTTTATTGGTGATTTGTATTTGTGGCTTTTCTGTTTGTGGCGTTTAGTCTTTTTGACCCCTTCCTTGTGTCTTGAGATCGTGGATTCGGGTGTTTGGTTGTGGACTCGGCCTGGTGGATTTGGATTTGGTTGCCGAATGAGAGTTTTCACTTGCGACATGGGGCCTCTTCTTCCTTATCGCAGTACGTCTGAACTTTAAGATAAGCCATTGATACCAGATTTTGATTCGTCCGCTACTACGACTGCCAGCAAGAGTTTGCTAGCAATTGTAAAACCCGCGGGGTTCTGAGGGAACTCCAGCGGGACCTGTTCGCCAACAAGTGCAACAAGGCAGTTATGAAGGTACTACAGAGGCACAAGAGCACTGTACACAACATTCAAATAGTGTTAAAAATGGAAACAATACACGTTATATCAACTCTTTCGTTGAGCTCCTAGGCCCCACTAGGACGGCACACGTACAGCCCAATAGGAAGACGAAGGCCAATCCAAGGCAAATAAGAGGGCTCCATAGTAGGACGCTGCATTAAGGTCAGCGCCTGCAGGATCGCATGCGTATTTTACGTTATCAGCAGAGGATTATTTGGTGGCTCATATTAGCAGCCTACATGGGCCACGTGCAAAACGAATTCCAACAGCTCGCTAACCAGGATCCGTCAAGATTGACGTGAGAGGAATGTCTCTGCAAAGGTCACCAGAGAAGCATAATCTGCCAAATATAGCGAAGGTTAACCCAATATTTCGTAGCGTAGCCTGATCAAAAGTTGCCAACTCCTGGACGACCGAAAATGATAGCTAACTGCTCAAAACTGTAGCACAAATAAAAAAGAAGGAATTAAGACTAAAACCGGCCATTTTATTGTTTAGCGTACCAATAACATTCATCAAGACGAAAAAAGAGTGCGCGCGAAATTCAAAATATGCGCTAAAGATCCTATATAGACGCATTCCGCACGTGCCAACAATTATTTATATTCAAATGAACATTTAGCAATTGAAAAATATAGTGACGTGATAAGTTTGTCAATGTACGTTCTTGAAATATATATATGCATGTATCACAGCAGTAGTATTTGATATGCCCGTGCCTTATAATTTAATTAATAAAACGCTAAACTTAGATTCGTAAATGCCATGTGATCACGTCGCGTATTTAATACTATTTTCATGTAAATATTATCATAAAAGCATCTCCTAGGCTGTATTCTAATTCTAACAGCATAACTTTGTTTACTTCTCAAGTAAGGTGCTACCCCATTCCAGAGAGGGTTGTTTATAGAGGTATTCTCCTCTATTTTTTTTTAGTCACCTTTTACGACAAGCAGGACGTACCATGGTTGTATTCTAACACTCCAACCACAGGAGTAAGACGCTTTAGTAACTAAGAAAATCAATGTAAACAAAAGGACAAATCACAGGACTCCATGGTTTTGTCAGGAGGAAAAAAAGCCTATCTTCAATATCTACAAACCAGATTGACGAAATGAACTAAATATAAATAATGGTAAAATAAAAGAACAATTTTGGAATGTTTATACTGGTAAATTACGAGACCTGTTCAATAAAAACATGTTTGGAGCCTGTAGCATAATTTCTAGGTCACTGACTCTTTCAAAGTAAAACCCAGCCAGTGTCCCACTGGAGCTAGCTGTGTGTATTTTAGCTTTATTACCTGTCGTAGATGTCCTTTATAGTGTAACAAATCTTATCATTTTTTCAGTAGGTTTCAGGATAAAGCTATTGTTACGTTTTTAACGTTCGGGCTATTTAAAATTATACGACAAACATGGGTTCAAATATTTATTTACACAATGAATTACTACGATTATTGTTTACAAGCACATGCGAGAATTATCAAGCAGATTACAAATTAATACAAGCACTAACGACTATCGGTACACGTATTTCTATTACATACGGATTTATTTATATCACTCTTAAACACTAACGATTATATATTTATTTATCTGGTCATCTATTTCTAACAACTATTATTATTTATTTCTTATTATTACTTCACGAGAGATTATGTACACGCGGTTATTTATATGGGGGCTTCTAACAAGCCTCGACGTGAGTTCGAACTGCCGCAGAATTATTTCAGAACTGCCTTGAGGGCGAACTCCGCCCGCTTATATATCACGCCGGTAATTTTTTTCCAGAAGCCTCCAGAATTTCCGGCAACAGTGACGTGTCGCGTCAGGGCTGCTCTAGCATCGACTGGAAAATGATTCACCAACGTACACCTGCGTTCAAGGCCGCCCGTCGGCAGCCTATGATTCACGCGCCGGCAGCCGTCTCTAGAATTTCTAGTATAATCGAGGCATTGGGGCAAATAACTGTCAGCCGAATCGTTACACTGCCCCCGCCTTAGATCGTTCTGTCCCAGAACGAGTTGCGTCGAGTGCCTGTCTTCTCGCTCTTGTGGGGGTCCGATGGCGGTACTTGCAGGTGGTGCCCTTCTTGCACATGGACTGGCTGAAGAAGCAGCAGCCCACCGTGGTCTCCAGGCTTCGCAACAGCACACCTCGATCTGGACGCCGGTTGTCTCTTGTACTGCCGATCGGTAGGCCATCAGGAACAGGTGCATGTACTGGCCCCAGTCACGCGGATGCTCGGAAACCCCCTTGGACAGATGCTTCCCCATGGTTCCGTTCATCTTTTCCACCATGCCGTCCGATTGAGTATGGAGGGCAGTGGTCCGGATCTTGCGTATCCCCAGTGGCTTACAGACTTTCTGGAACGGTCTAAACTCGACATTCCGGCCCTGGTCGGAATGTAACTCCAGGGGGACTCCAAAACGGCTGAAGCACTCCTTCACCAGAACATCAGTGACAGTACCGGTCTCTTTCTTCGGAACGGCGTACGCTTCGGGCCTTTTGGTGAAGTGGCCCATGCACACCAAGATGTATTTATTTCCCGCTTCGGTTTCGGGGCATGGTCCGGCGATGTCAATGGCTATACCCTCGAACGGACCACCGACGTTGTACTGCCACCTCGGAGCTCTACGTCTTCCAACAGGTCCGTTTCCCGTAGCGCATGCTTCGCACCTCCGGCACCACTCTCGGATGTCACCTTTGCAGCTCGCCCCGCAGAACCTTTCTTGGACCTTCTGCAACGTCTTCTTCAATCTGAAGTGTCCTCCAGAGGAGCAACCATGCAGGTAGCGCAGAACCTCGGCCACTCTACTCCTTGGAACCATCGATCGTGATCTCGTTGCCCTACTGTCCTCATCTTCCAAGATTCTGGTCAGGACGTTGTTGTCCAGCTGCAAGGAGTCCCATTGCGCCCAATAAGTCTCCACTGTTGCGTTGGTGGCGGGGACCTCCTGCCAGGTAGGTCGACGGCCATCTTGCTTCCAGGCTATAACCGCGCCTAAGTCGGGGTTGTTCTCCTGGCTACTCTGCAACTCGTCTGGCTCCCACGAGTCGTCGACCACAGTGGTACGATTAATGGGTACCACACGACTCTCCAGTCTCGAACAGTGGCCGCAGTCCGCAGGGCAAGGCCTCTTGGATAACGCATCGGCGTTGCGGTGGACTGTGCCAGGTCGATAATTTATTCCCAAGTCGAACTCTTCTAGGCGCTCGATCCACTCAGCCACCTGCCTTTCAGGGTTCTTGCACTGCAGCAGCCATCTCCGAGCAGGATGGTCGGTCCTCAGCAAGACTCTTCTTCCAAACTCGAATGATTTATGTTTTCCTACGTCAGTACGGCCGCTGGGATGATCTCCGCCGTCGACGATGTCTTGGTACCGGGCCACCATATCTTCTATCTTCTTCCATTTTCGTTGGCTCATGCCCCCTTCCAGTATTGGGTTCCTCCTGACGGTTGCCAGTTTCCTGCTGACGTTCATCATCCTTACTGGGACCCCAAGCCCAGTCTTCATCAACGTCTTCCCTACCAAGATACCATGAGTGAGCTTCTTGCCACCATCAGGCTCGACCACGCGCACCACGCTGCCCCGGAGATCGCCATCCAGGTATGCATCCACGACCTTCCCGGTTCGTCCTTGCAGAGTAACATCTTCCGTCCATACCACTTGTGCCGCGATCTCTCCTCTTGGGTGTCGGGAAAGCTCCTCCCCACCCACGTGCAACTCGCCGCGTCTCAGGTCCAAAGCGCACTCACACTTATCCACAACATCCACTCCCAGAATGCACTCGTCCGCAATGTCAGCATAATCGGGCTCAACCACGCGCACCACGTTGCTCCGGAGATCGCCATCCAGGTATGCATCCACGACCCTCTCGGTCCGTCCCTGCAGAATAACATCTTCCGCCCATACCACTTGTGCCACGATCTCTCCTCCTGGGTGTCGGGAAAGCTCCTCCCCACCCACGTGCAACTCGCCGCGTCTCAGGTCCAAAGCGCACTCACACTTATCCACAACACCCATTCCCAGGATGCACTCGTCCGCAATGTCAGCATAATCGGGCTCAACCACGCGCACCACGTTGCTCCGGAGATCGCCATCCAGGTATGCATCCACGACCCTCTCGGTTCGTCCCTGCGGAATAACATCTTCCGCCCATACCACTTGTGCCGCGATCTCTCCTCCTGGGTGTCGGGAAAGCTCCTCCCCACCCACGTGCAACTCGCCGCGTCTCAGGTCCAACAACAGAGACCGAACTCTTCCATTTATTTTCCCATCAAGCTTTTGGACTACTTCCTCTTCTGCGGTTTCCAGCTCTTCCTGCCCGACCTTCAGCTCTTCTCGTGCTTTCTGCCCTGCTTCCAGCTGTTCCCTAAGATCCTCTTGTGCTTTTTCTGCCTTTTTTCGACCGGATCGCAACTCTTCCCTAAGCTCATCCTTGAGGTTTTCTCGAGTGGCTTTCAATTTTTCCTCAAGTTTTTGGACTGCTTTCTCTTGCTCGGCCTTCAGCCATTCCTTAAGTGCTTTCGCGGCTTCCTCTGCCTTATCTTGTGCCTTCTTTTGGCCGGCTTTCAATTCTTCCTGGCCAACTTGGATCTCTTTCTTAAGTTCCTCCTGTGCTTTTTCCGCTTTCTCTTGCGCTCTTTCTTGCGCTTATTCTGCCTTCTCCTGCCCAGCTTGGATCTCTTTCCTAAGATCCTCTTGTGCTTTTTCCGCCTTGTCCTGGCTAACTTGCATCAGTTGCAAAAGTTGGCTTAATTGGGCTTCCATTTTGCTGCTTTGAGATCTCGTCAAAGGCATGCACAATACTCACTTCAATTTATTTATCTGACCGTCGTTTTATCGGCACTTGTTAAATAATTTATTTATTTTAATGTTTGTTCGATAATTTTTTATAGCCCCCGGTACAAAACCTCACACCGACACCACTGTTACGTTTTTAACGTTCGGGCTATTTAAAATTATACGACAAACATGGGTTCAAATATTTATTTACACAATGAATTACTACGATTATTGTTTACAAGCACATGCGAGAATTATCAAGCAGATTACAAATTAATACAAGCACTAACGACTATCGGTACACGTATTTCTATTACATACGGATTTATTTATATCACTCTTAAACACTAACGATTATATATTTATTTATCTGGTCATCTATTTCTAACAACTATTATTATTTATTTCTTATTATTACTTCACGAGAGATTATGTACACGCGGTTATTTATATGGGGGCTTCTAACAAGCCTCGACGTGAGTTCGAACTGCCGCAGAATTATTTCAGAACTGCCTTGAGGGCGAACTCCGCCCGCTTATATATCACGCCGGTAATTTTTTTCCAGAAGCCTCCAGAATTTCCGGCAACAGTGACGTGTCGCGTCAGGGCTGCTCTAGCATCGACTGGAAAATGATTCACCAACGTACACCTGCGTTCAAGGCCGCCCGTCGGCAGCCTATGATTCACGCGCCGGCAGCCGTCTCTGGAATTTCTAGTATAATCGAGGCATTGGGGCAAATAACTGTCAGCCGAATCGTTACACTATTCTAAGATACCTATAAGGTAGGATTGGTGTCAGTTTAATTTATGTAGAGTTAAGTTTTTGTTGGAGCAACGATAAACGACAAGAGCGGTGATAAAAGTGAAGTGAAGGAAACCAACACCTTCATATATATGTGTACCTGTTGTCATTCTGAAGATGGGTGCTATCGTGCTAATCTAGACTCACTTATTGAAAAGCAATAGGAACTATGATATATTTTGTTTCATCGTTCCCTAAGGAAAAATAGTCACTTACCTTCTCCTATCTACAATTGGAGCAAAACTTGTTGATCCATATCAAGGTGCGTAAATATAGCAAGCTTGGAAATATAAGTCATCTCAATAACCGCCATTTTCATGCCCACTGACAATGAATTTGTGGCAAAGCCGTGGCGATTAAACTGAGAAAATCATAGCTTATCAGCTAAAAGATTGAGGTTAGATGGTTTGAAAATACCAGGATGTGCATCTTTGAACTGCACTAACTATCCAAGACGTAGTTTTCGTTTATTTGCTTTTCCCGCTCACCAAAAAAAGACAAGAAATGTTGGTTCAAAATTGCAGTCATTTATTAGTACACTGGGGGCCGGTTGCAGAAAGCAATGTTAAGTCTGGTGTTAGCTAACATCGCGTCAAAGTGAACAAAATCGCATCAAATTTTGTTTACTAATGTATTAGTTACCATAAGCATTTGAGATTTGATTCGTTTTTGTTCACTTTGACGCGATGTTAGCTAACAACAGACTTAACATTGCTTTCTGCAACCGGCCCTGGAAGATTTAAATTTCCTGCCAGTTGGCGTCATTTACGTGCCCACTGCATAGTGGAATGACCTGTATTTCCAAGCTTGCTGTATTTATGGATCTTGATCCATATAGTTCAGCCTAAGGTGAGAAGGGACAACGATCTGTCTATACCCTGTTATAGGGACATATAAGGCACCCTAGTTCAGCCAAAGATGAACTTTGGCTTAAAATATTGTTGGAAAATTTAAATGCAAGCTCGGTTTTTATGTTATTCTAAATTATTGTGCGCTTGCCTTAGAACATTAAAGTAAGGTGATACGGCAATAATGTTTTTCTTTGGCAACATCAAAAAATGAGTTTTTAATGGTAGAAGCTGACTTTGTTCATCGCAGTATTTAACTTATATTGTACAGTGGTAGATAGAAAAAATAAGACAGTGTTTTCTTTCTAGTGTAAACTGGCCTTCGACAAGCCCACGAATTAACCGAAAATTTGCCACTTTTTTTGAATTATTAATATATATTAAAGATACTAAAATATATTAAATCTTTCATCGTACAGAGAATCTACAGGTCGATAGACAAAAATAGCACCATTATGTGTGGATTGATTTTATAACTTCTCCTATTTTTTCTGTACAACACTGTACCATTGAAAAGCAGAGCATGCATAGTCTTCGTTCAATTCTTTAACTCCTTTAAAATGAAAAGAGCCAATTCAAGCATTGATGTGTGAATGTTTGCGAGGCCAGTGCTGTCAAGGTCAGTTACGAGATGTAATTATTAATACTCCACATCTGAGTGTATTCATTACATACCGCTTTAATTATTTCAAAAACACTTTACCTGTAACGCAAGAAACAACTAGAATGACTTTACAACTTCACTTCCAGTTCGAAGTTGTAGTTTTATAACCTCACTTCACTTTTAGCACTAGAGCTAAAAGTAAACAGCTGATTTCTTTAACTACGGTAAACTATAAAACGTCACTTTTAGTGAAACAAGCTAGCGCTAAAAGGCCTACTTTTAGTAGTGGTCGTAGATAAAATATTGTACGATACACATGCGTAAAGCATCTTTAGTCACTCGGGGGCTTTAAACGCTGTCTCACTCGCTCGCGTTGTAACTCTGCCCCACTCGTGACTAAAAACTAGCTTTACGCACTTGTATCGTAAATTACTATTGTTTCACTTGTAAATCATAGACTGTTTATGAAGGTTGTTATGGAGTGAATAATGTCACTTTAAACTGTCAACATTGAATAAAAAGAACGATTTCCGCTACGGTTATCGTAGAACAGCAGTTTTGCTAATGGCGAGGACTACCAACTGCGTTTACTCATCGAGTTTTGTTGGCATTCTGAAAGGAATATGACGATCAACGAGTTCAGTTTGAAGGTTACATATTTGACGTGCAGTGCCGGCTGTATCTCTCGTCTCATAAAAGTGACTCTTAATTAGATACAGCTGATGTTCTTTAAAACCTAATTTGGGTTGCCCATGTCAATTTATGCGTAATATTTCGAAATTGTATTAGCTCATCCGACGTTTTCTGTTGAGAGTATTGTTTACCTGATTCGTGAAGCTAGGCTTTTGGCGGCCGTACGACCTAACATGGCTTCGTAATAACTTTCAGTTTAGATCTGAAATTCTAGTGTCATTGCGTCACATTGTGGTGGTGTTAGCATATTTTTGTTTTCGTCCCTTAGGAATAGAAAAACAATGTGACCAAAGAAGCAAATAATTCGACAAAGTGTTGTAGGACTTTCTTTCGAACCTAATTTAAATGGAGATTTGTGTTTCGATGAATATCTGAGTAAGTATTCATTATTGTTCCAGATTCTTATTTATGAATAGTTTCTAGATAGCATTTATATGGTGGAGTTGATTGCACCCAGAGCGATGTTTGGCAAGCCATACAAATCCATGTAGACAACTTTGTGATGCAATATTATTTTATTCTTTAGATACTGCTATGAACACATTTTAAGCCTTTATGATTACAATATAATTAATAACATTTCAAACTTATCAAATATTATTTTATAAAATGGTCCAGAAGTGTGCTAGTTTAATTTTTGCAAGTTGTATAAAAGAGCATTGGCCTTGCTAATAATTTGTAAAACGGCATTAAAAATAGTGTTGGCCTTGATTTGAACAACAAAATGTAACCTGAGCAGGCTTGGAAATAATGTAAAACAATGTAAGATCGAAGACAGACAATTGGGAAAAGGAAGCCCAGCTGTGAAGTGGTGTTAATTTTGGCTTCCCCAGTAAATAATTATTAATACGTGAATAAAAATCTATTTCCCAATTCAGTGTGTTTGAAAATGAACTCTAAATCATTTGGATACGCTGTAGTAGATTGCGTTAAGTCGTAGAACCTCTGCACAGGTCAAAACTGTGATATTTGATGAATTAATAATACACATACGTTTAGTAACTAAAATTAGAGATAGGCAGTTGTTTTTTCCGCTGGGGTAATATTTGCACTATACGCCCAATGAGAACATAAACTATTTTATTTAAATAATCAATGAAACAACAAAGCACAACCATAATAATACTTACTGAGTCAGTACCTCCGAATTATTCTGCATAGGACTGGAATAAGCACGTTAAAGCTGTTTTTCATCTCGACTAAAATTTTTAAATGAAAAACACATCTGCAAGCTAATAATACCTTTATTATAGGGTTTTTTATTGGTAGTTTTATTGGTGATTTGTATTTGTGGCTTTTCTGTTTGTGGCGTTTAGTCTTTTTGACCCCTTCCTTGTGTCTTGAGATCGTGGATTCGGGTGTTTGGTTGTGGACTCGGCCTGGTGGATTTGGATTTGGTTGCCGAATGAGAGTTTTCACTTGCGACATGGGGCCTCTTCTTCCTTATCGCAGTACGTCTGAACTTTAAGATAAGCCATTGATACCAGATTTTGATTCGTCCGCTACTACGACTGCCAGCAAGAGTTTGCTAGCAATTGTAAAACCCGCGGGGTTCTGAGGGAACTCCAGCGGGACCTGTTCGCCAACAAGTGCAACAAGGCAGTTATGAAGGTACTACAGAGGCACAAGAGCACTGTACACAACATTCAAATAGTGTTAAAAATGGAAACAATACACGTTATATCAACTCTTTCGTTGAGCTCCTAGGCCCCACTAGGACGGCACACGTACAGCCCAATAGGAAGACGAAGGCCAATCCAAGGCAAATAAGAGGGCTCCATAGTAGGACGCTGCATTAAGGTCAGCGCCTGCAGGATCGCATGCGTATTTTACGTTATCAGCAGAGGATTATTTGGTGGCTCATATTAGCAGCCTACATGGGCCACGTGCAAAACGAATTCCAACAGCTCGCTAACCAGGATCCGTCAAGATTGACGTGAGAGGAATGTCTCTGCAAAGGTCACCAGAGAAGCATAATCTGCCAAATATAGCGAAGGTTAACCCAATATTTCGTAGCGTAGCCTGATCAAAAGTTGCCAACTCCTGGACGACCGAAAATGATAGCTAACTGCTCAAAACTGTAGCACAAATAAAAAAGAAGGAATTAAGACTAAAACCGGCCATTTTATTGTTTAGCGTACCAATAACATTCATCAAGACGAAAAAAGAGTGCGCGCGAAATTCAAAATATGCGCTAAAGATCCTATATAGACGCATTCCGCACGTGCCAACAATTATTTATATTCAAATGAACATTTAGCAATTGAAAAATATAGTGACGTGATAAGTTTGTCAATGTACGTTCTTGAAATATATATATGCATGTATCACAGCAGTAGTATTTGATATGCCCGTGCCTTATAATTTAATTAATAAAACGCTAAACTTAGATTCGTAAATGCCATGTGATCACGTCGCGTATTTAATACTATTTTCATGTAAATATTATCATAAAAGCATCTCCTAGGCTGTATTCTAATTCTAACAGCATAACTTTGTTTACTTCTCAAGTAAGGTGCTACCCCATTCCAGAGAGGGTTGTTTATAGAGGTATTCTCCTCTATTTTTTTTAGTCACCTTTTACGACAAGCAGGACGTACCATGGTTGTATTCTAACACTCCAACCACAGGAGTAAGACGCTTTAGTAACTAAGAAAATCAATGTAAACAAAAGGACAAATCACAGGACTCCATGGTTTTGTCAGGAGGAAAAAAAGCCTATCTTCAATATCTACAAACCAGATTGACGAAATGAACTAAATATAAATAATGGTAAAATAAAAGAACAATTTTGGAATGTTTATACTGGTAAATTACGAGACCTGTTCAATAAAAACATGTTTGGAGCCTGTAGCATAATTTCTAGGTCACTGACTCTTTCAAAGTAAAACCCAGCCAGTGTCCCACTGGAGCTAGCTGTGTGTATTTTAGCTTTATTACCTGTCGTAGATGTCCTTTATAGTGTAACAAATCTTATCATTTTTTCAGTAGGTTTCAGGATAAAGCTATTGTTACGTTTTTAACGTTCGGGCTATTTAAAATTATACGACAAACATGGGTTCAAATATTTATTTACACAATGAATTACTACGATTATTGTTTACAAGCACATGCGAGAATTATCAAGCAGATTACAAATTAATACAAGCACTAACGACTATCGGTACACGTATTTCTATTACATACGGATTTATTTATATCACTCTTAAACACTAACGATTATATATTTATTTATCTGGTCATCTATTTCTAACAACTATTATTATTTATTTCTTATTATTACTTCACGAGAGATTATGTACACGCGGTTATTTATATGGGGGCTTCTAACAAGCCTCGACGTGAGTTCGAACTGCCGCAGAATTATTTCAGAACTGCCTTGAGGGCGAACTCCGCCCGCTTATATATCACGCCGGTAATTTTTTTCCAGAAGCCTCCAGAATTTCCGGCAACAGTGACGTGTCGCGTCAGGGCTGCTCTAGCATCGACTGGAAAATGATTCACCAACGTACACCTGCGTTCAAGGCCGCCCGTCGGCAGCCTATGATTCACGCGCCGGCAGCCGTCTCTAGAATTTCTAGTATAATCGAGGCATTGGGGCAAATAACTGTCAGCCGAATCGTTACACTGCCCCCGCCTTAGATCGTTCTGTCCCAGAACGAGTTGCGTCGAGTGCCTGTCTTCTCGCTCTTGTGGGGGTCCGATGGCGGTACTTGCAGGTGGTGCCCTTCTTGCACATGGACTGGCTGAAGAAGCAGCAGCCCACCGTGGTCTCCAGGCTTCGCAACAGCACACCTCGATCTGGACGCCGGTTGTCTCTTGTACTGCCGATCGGTAGGCCATCAGGAACAGGTGCATGTACTGGCCCCAGTCACGCGGATGCTCGGAAACCCCCTTGGACAGATGCTTCCCCATGGTTCCGTTCATCTTTTCCACCATGCCGTCCGATTGAGTATGGAGGGCAGTGGTCCGGATCTTGCGTATCCCCAGTGGCTTACAGACTTTCTGGAACGGTCTAAACTCGACATTCCGGCCCTGGTCGGAATGTAACTCCAGGGGGACTCCAAAACGGCTGAAGCACTCCTTCACCAGAACATCAGTGACAGTACCGGTCTCTTTCTTCGGAACGGCGTACGCTTCGGGCCTTTTGGTGAAGTGGCCCATGCACACCAAGATGTATTTATTTCCCGCTTCGGTTTCGGGGCATGGTCCGGCGATGTCAATGGCTATACCCTCGAACGGACCACCGACGTTGTACTGCCACCTCGGAGCTCTACGTCTTCCAACAGGTCCGTTTCCCGTAGCGCATGCTTCGCACCTCCGGCACCACTCTCGGATGTCACCTTTGCAGCTCGCCCCGCAGAACCTTTCTTGGACCTTCTGCAACGTCTTCTTCAATCTGAAGTGTCCTCCAGAGGAGCAACCATGCAGGTAGCGCAGAACCTCGGCCACTCTACTCCTTGGAACCATCGATCGTGATCTCGTTGCCCTACTGTCCTCATCTTCCAAGATTCTGGTCAGGACGTTGTTGTCCAGCTGCAAGGAGTCCCATTGCGCCCAATAAGTCTCCACTGTTGCGTTGGTGGCGGGGACCTCCTGCCAGGTAGGTCGACGGCCATCTTGCTTCCAGGCTATAACCGCGCCTAAGTCGGGGTTGTTCTCCTGGCTACTCTGCAACTCGTCTGGCTCCCACGAGTCGTCGACCACAGTGGTACGATTAATGGGTACCACACGACTCTCCAGTCTCGAACAGTGGCCGCAGTCCGCAGGGCAAGGCCTCTTGGATAACGCATCGGCGTTGCGGTGGACTGTGCCAGGTCGATAATTTATTCCCAAGTCGAACTCTTCTAGGCGCTCGATCCACTCAGCCACCTGCCTTTCAGGGTTCTTGCACTGCAGCAGCCATCTCCGAGCAGGATGGTCGGTCCTCAGCAAGACTCTTCTTCCAAACTCGAATGATTTATGTTTTCCTACGTCAGTACGGCCGCTGGGATGATCTCCGCCGTCGACGATGTCTTGTACCGGGCCACCATATCTTCTATCTTCTTCCATTTTCGTTGGCTCATGCCCCCTTCCAGTATTGGGTTCCTCCTGACGGTTGCCAGTTTCCTGCTGACGTTCATCATCCTTACTGGGACCCCAAGCCCAGTCTTCATCAACGTCTTCCCTACCAAGATACCATGAGTGAGCTTCTTGCCACCATCAGGCTCGACCACGCGCACCACGCTGCCCGGAGATCGCCATCCAGGTATGCATCCACGACCTTCCCGGTTCGTCCTTGCAGAGTAACATCTTCCGTCCCATACCACTTGTGCCGCGATCTCTCCTCTTGGGTGTCGGGAAAGCTCCTCCCCACCCACGTGCAACTCGCCGCGTCTCAGGTCCAAAGCGCACTCACACTTATCCACAACATCCACTCCCAGAATGCACTCGTCCGCAATGTCAGCATAATCGGGCTCAACCACGCGCACCACGTTGCTCCGGAGATCGCCATCCAGGTATGCATCCACGACCCTCTCGGTCCGTCCCTGCAGAATAACATCTTCCGCCCATACCACTTGTGCCACGATCTCTCCTCCTGGGTGTCGGGAAAGCTCCTCCCCACCCACGTGCAACTCGCCGCGTCTCAGGTCCAAAGCGCACTCACACTTATCCACAACATCCATTCCCAGGATGCACTCGTCCGCAATGTCAGCATAATCGGGCTCAACCACGCGCACCACGTTGCTCCGGAGATCGCCATCCAGGTATGCATCCACGACCCTCTCGGTTCGTCCCTGCGGAATAACATCTTCCGCCCATACCACTTGTGCCGCGATCTCTCCTCCTGGGTGTCGGGAAAGCTCCTCCCCACCCACGTGCAACTCGCCGCGTCTCAGGTCCAACAACAGAGACCGAACTCTTCCATTTATTTTCCCATCAAGCTTTTGGACTACTTCCTCTTCTGCGGTTTCCAGCTCTTCCTGCCCGACCTTCAGCTCTTCTCGTGCTTTCTGCCCTGCTTCCAGCTGTTCCCTAAGATCCTCTTGTGCTTTTTCTGCCTTTTTTCGACCGGATCGCAACTCTTCCCTAAGCTCATCCTTGAGGTTTTCTCGAGTGGCTTTCAATTTTTCCTCAAGTTTTTGGACTGCTTTCTCTTGCTCGGCCTTCAGCCATTCCTTAAGTGCTTTCGCGGCTTCCTCTGCCTTATCTTGTGCCTTCTTTTGGCCGGCTTTCAATTCTTCCTGGCCAACTTGGATCTCTTTCTTAAGTTCCTCCTGTGCTTTTTCCGCTTTCTCTTGCGCTCTTTCTTGCGCTTATTCTGCCTTCTCCTGCCCAGCTTGGATCTCTTTCCTAAGATCCTCTTGTGCTTTTTCCGCCTTGTCCTGGCTAACTTGCATCAGTTGCAAAAGTTGGCTTAATTGGGCTTCCATTTTGCTGCTTTGAGATCTCGTCAAAGGCATGCACAATACTCACTTCAATTTATTTATCTGACCGTCGTTTTATCGGCACTTGTTAAATAATTTATTTATTTTAATGTTTGTTCGATAATTTTTTATAGCCCCCGGTACAAAACCTCACACCGACACCACTGTTACGTTTTTAACGTTCGGGCTATTTAAAATTATACGACAAACATGGGTTCAAATATTTATTTACACAATGAATTACTACGATTATTGTTTACAAGCACATGCGAGAATTATCAAGCAGATTACAAATTAATACAAGCACTAACGACTATCGGTACACGTATTTCTATTACATACGGATTTATTTATATCACTCTTAAACACGAACGATTATATATTTATTTATCTGGTCATCTATTTCTAACAACTATTATTATTTATTTCTTATTATTACTTCACGAGAGATTATGTACACGCGGTTATTTATATGGGGGCTTCTAACAAGCCTCGACGTGAGTTCGAACTGCCGCAGAATTATTTCAGAACTGCCTTGAGGGCGAACTCCGCCCGCTTATATATCACGCCGGTAATTTTTTTCCAGAAGCCTCCAGAATTTCCGGCAACAGTGACGTGTCGCGTCAGGGCTGCTCTAGCATCGACTGGAAAATGATTCACCAACGTACACCTGCGTTCAAGGCCGCCCGTCGGCAGCCTATGATTCACGCGCCGGCAGCCGTCTCTGGAATTTCTAGTATAATCGAGGTATTGGGGCAAATAACTGTCAGCCGAATCGTTACACTATTCTAAGATACCTATAAGGTAGGATTGGTGTCAGTTTAATTTATGTAGAGTTAAGTTTTTGTTGGAGCAACGATAAACGACAAGAGCGGTGATAAAAGTGAAGTGAAGGAAACCAACACCTTCATATATATGTGTACCTGTTGTCATTCTGAAGATGGGTGCTATCGTGCTAATCTAGACTCACTTATTGAAAAGCAATAGGAACTATGATATATTTTGTTTCATCGTTCCCTAAGGAAAAATAGTCACTTACCTTCTCCTATCTACAATTGGAGCAAAACTTGTTGATCCATATCAAGGTGCGTAAATATAGCAAGCTTGGAAATATAAGTCATCTCAATAACCGCCATTTTCATGCCCACTGACAATGAATTTGTGGCAAAGCCGTGGCGATTAAACTGAGAAAATCATAGCTTATCAGCTAAAAGATTGAGGTTAGATGGTTTGAAAATACCAGGATGTGCATCTTTGAACTGCACTAACTATCCAAGACGTAGTTTTCGTTTATTTGCTTTTCCCGCTCACCAAAAAAAGACAAGAAATGTTGGTTCAAAATTGCAGTCATTTATTAGTACACTGGGGGCCGGTTGCAGAAAGCAATGTTAAGTCTGGTGTTAGCTAACATCGCGTCAAAGTGAACAAAATCGCATCAAATTTTGTTTACTAATGTATTAGTTACCATAAGCATTTGAGATTTGATTCGTTTTTGTTCACTTTGACGCGATGTTAGCTAACAACAGACTTAACATTGCTTTCTGCAACCGGCCCTGGAAGATTTAAATTTCCTGCCAGTTGGCGTCATTTACGTGCCCACTGCATAGTGGAATGACCTGTATTTCCAAGCTTGCTGTATTTATGGATCTTGATCCATATAGTTCAGCCTAAGGTGAGAAGGGACAACGATCTGTCTATACCCTGTTATAGGGACATATAAGGCACCCTAGTTCAGCCAAAGATGAACTTTGGCTTAAAATATTGTTGGAAAATTTAAATGCAAGCTCGGTTTTTATGTTATTCTAAATTATTGTGCGCTTGCCTTAGAACATTAAAGTAAGGTGATACGGCAATAATGTTTTTCTTTGGCAACATCAAAAAATGAGTTTTTAATGGTAGAAGCTGACTTTGTTCATCGCAGTATTTAACTTATATTGTACAGTGGTAGATAGAAAAAATAAGACAGTGTTTTCTTTCTAGTGTAAACTGGCCTTCGACAAGCCCACGAATTAACCGAAAATTTGCCACTTTTTTTGAATTATTAATATATATTAAAGATACTAAAATATATTAAATCTTTCATCGTACAGAGAATCTACAGGTCGATAGACAAAAATAGCACCATTATGTGTGGATTGATTTTATAACTTCTCCTATTTTTTCTGTACAACACTGTACCATTGAAAAGCAGAGCATGCATAGTCTTCGTTCAATTCTTTAACTCCTTTAAAATGAAAAGAGCCAATTCAAGCATTGATAAGCAATGGATTCGGAGTTAAATTCATAACTTTGCTGAAAATAATTGGTCAATTTTTTCATTTTAAAGCTTCAATTAGTAATTGATGCAATACTCTTAAGCCACATTTTTATTACAAAAATGATAATAAGTACAGATTTATGTTAGAAGAAACTCATTTTGGTATATATTAATCATTTAACATACATGTATATATCAAAGTACAAAGAATATATATTTCTCTACTTTTAGCACGCGTTGCATACAATATTTTATCTACGACCTTAATTTTACCGTTATTAATCCATAAATATCGATTTAACAAATGTTTGCATCTACGACACTTCTAATTTATGTCATAATAAATAGTAGCCCATGCGCGGGCGAATGTTTGCGAGGCCAGTGCTGTCAAGGTCAGTTACGAGATGTAATTATTAATACTCCACATCTGAGTGTATTCATTACATACCGCTTTAATTATTTCAAAAACACTTTACCTGTAACGCAAGAAACAACTAGAATGACTTTACAACTTCACTTCCAGTTCGAAGTTGTAGTTTTATAACCTCACTTCACTTTTAGCACTAGAGCTAAAAGTAAACAGCTGATTTCTTTAACTACGGTAAACTATAAAACGTCACTTTTAGTGAAACAAGCTAGCGCTAAAAGGCCTACTTTTAGTAGTGGTCGTAGATAAAATATTGTACGATACACATGCGTAAAGCATCTTTAGTCACTCGGGGGCTTTAAACGCTGTCTCACTCGCTCGCGTTGTAACTCTGCCCCACTCGTGACTAAAAACTAGCTTTACGCACTTGTATCGTAAATTACTATTGTTTCACTTGTAAATCATAGACTGTTTATGAAGGTTGTTATGGAGTGAATAATGTCACTTTAAACTGTCAACATTGAATAAAAAGAACGATTTCCGCTACGGTTATCGTAGAACAGCAGTTTTGCTAATGGCGAGGACTACCAACTGCGTTTACTCATCGAGTTTTGTTGGCATTCTGAAAGGAATATGACGATCAACGAGTTCAGTTTGAAGGTTACATATTTGACGTGCAGTGCCGGCTGTATCTCTCGTCTCATAAAAGTGACTCTTAATTAGATACAGCTGATGTTCTTTAAAACCTAATTTGGGTTGCCCATGTCAATTTATGCGTAATATTTCGAAATTGTATTAGCTCATCCGACGTTTTCTGTTGAGAGTATTGTTTACCTGATTCGTGAAGCTAGGCTTTTGGCGGCCGTACGACCTAACATGGCTTCGTAATAACTTTCAGTTTAGATCTGAAATTCTAGTGTCATTGCGTCACATTGTGGTGGTGTTAGCATATTTTTGTTTTCGTCCCTTAGGAATAGAAAAACAATGTGACCAAAGAAGCAAATAATTCGACAAAGTGTTGTAGGACTTTCTTTCGAACCTAATTTAAATGGAGATTTGTGTTTCGATGAATATCTGAGTAAGTATTCATTATTGTTCCAGATTCTTATTTATGAATAGTTTCTAGATAGCATTTATATGGTGGAGTTGATTGCACCCAGAGCGATGTTTGGCAAGCCATACAAATCCATGTAGACAACTTTGTGATGCAATATTATTTTATTCTTTAGATACTGCTATGAACACATTTTAAGCCTTTATGATTACAATATAATTAATAACATTTCAAACTTATCAAATATTATTTTATAAAATGGTCCAGAAGTGTGCTAGTTTAATTTTTGCAAGTTGTATAAAAGAGCATTGGCCTTGCTAATAATTTGTAAAACGGCATTAAAAATAGTGTTGGCCTTGATTTGAACAACAAAATGTAACCTGAGCAGGCTTGGAAATAATGTAAAACAATGTAAGATCGAAGACAGACAATTGGGAAAAGGAAGCCCAGCTGTGAAGTGGTGTTAATTTTGGCTTCCCCAGTAAATAATTATTAATACGTGAATAAAAATCTATTTCCCAATTCAGTGTGTTTGAAAATGAACTCTAAATCATTTGGATACGCTGTAGTAGATTGCGTTAAGTCGTAGAACCTCTGCACAGGTCAAAACTGTGATATTTGATGAATTAATAATACACATACGTTTAGTAACTAAAATTAGAGATAGGCAGTTGTTTTTTCCGCTGGGGTAATATTTGCACTATACGCCCAATGAGAACATAAACTATTTTATTTAAATAATCAATGAAACAACAAAGCACAACCATAATAATACTTACTGAGTCAGTACCTCCGAATTATTCTGCATAGGACTGGAATAAGCACGTTAAAGCTGTTTTTCATCTCGACTAAAATTTTTAAATGAAAAACACATCTGCAAGCTAATAATACCTTTATTATAGGGTTTTTTATTGGTAGTTTTATTGGTGATTTGTATTTGTGGCTTTTCTGTTTGTGGCGTTTAGTCTTTTTGACCCCTTCCTTGTGTCTTGAGATCGTGGATTCGGGTGTTTGGTTGTGGACTCGGCCTGGTGGATTTGGATTTGGTTGCCGAATGAGAGTTTTCACTTGCGACATGGGGCCTCTTCTTCCTTATCGCAGTACGTCTGAACTTTAAGATAAGCCATTGATACCAGATTTTGATTCGTCCGCTACTACGACTGCCAGCAAGAGTTTGCTAGCAATTGTAAAACCCGCGGGGTTCTGAGGGAACTCCAGCGGGACCTGTTCGCCAACAAGTGCAACAAGGCAGTTATGAAGGTACTACAGAGGCACAAGAGCACTGTACACAACATTCAAATAGTGTTAAAAATGGAAACAATACACGTTATATCAACTCTTTCGTTGAGCTCCTAGGCCCCACTAGGACGGCACACGTACAGCCCAATAGGAAGACGAAGGCCAATCCAAGGCAAATAAGAGGGCTCCATAGTAGGACGCTGCATTAAGGTCAGCGCCTGCAGGATCGCATGCGTATTTTACGTTATCAGCAGAGGATTATTTGGTGGCTCATATTAGCAGCCTACATGGGCCACGTGCAAAACGAATTCCAACAGCTCGCTAACCAGGATCCGTCAAGATTGACGTGAGAGGAATGTCTCTGCAAAGGTCACCAGAGAAGCATAATCTGCCAAATATAGCGAAGGTTAACCCAATATTTCGTAGCGTAGCCTGATCAAAAGTTGCCAACTCCTGGACGACCGAAAATGATAGCTAACTGCTCAAAACTGTAGCACAAATAAAAAAGAAGGAATTAAGACTAAAACCGGCCATTTTATTGTTTAGCGTACCAATAACATTCATCAAGACGAAAAAAGAGTGCGCGCGAAATTCAAAATATGCGCTAAAGATCCTATATAGACGCATTCCGCACGTGCCAACAATTATTTATATTCAAATGAACATTTAGCAATTGAAAAATATAGTGACGTGATAAGTTTGTCAATGTACGTTCTTGAAATATATATATGCATGTATCACAGCAGTAGTATTTGATATGCCCGTGCCTTATAATTTAATTAATAAAACGCTAAACTTAGATTCGTAAATGCCATGTGATCACGTCGCGTATTTAATACTATTTTCATGTAAATATTATCATAAAAGCATCTCCTAGGCTGTATTCTAATTCTAACAGCATAACTTTGTTTACTTCTCAAGTAAGGTGCTACCCCATTCCAGAGAGGGTTGTTTATAGAGGTATTCTCCTCTATTTTTTTTTAGTCACCTTTTACGACAAGCAGGACGTACCATGGTTGTATTCTAACACTCCAACCACAGGAGTAAGACGCTTTAGTAACTAAGAAAATCAATGTAAACAAAAGGACAAATCACAGGACTCCATGGTTTTGTCAGGAGGAAAAAAAGCCTATCTTCAATATCTACAAACCAGATTGACGAAATGAACTAAATATAAATAATGGTAAAATAAAAGAACAATTTTGGAATGTTTATACTGGTAAATTACGAGACCTGTTCAATAAAAACATGTTTGGAGCCTGTAGCATAATTTCTAGGTCACTGACTCTTTCAAAGTAAAACCCAGCCAGTGTCCCACTGGAGCTAGCTGTGTGTATTTTAGCTTTATTACCTGTCGTAGATGTCCTTTATAGTGTAACAAATCTTATCATTTTTTCAGTAGGTTTCAGGATAAAGCTATTGTTACGTTTTTAACGTTCGGGCTATTTAAAATTATACGACAAACATGGGTTCAAATATTTATTTACACAATGAATTACTACGATTATTGTTTACAAGCACATGCGAGAATTATCAAGCAGATTACAAATTAATACAAGCACTAACGACTATCGGTACACGTATTTCTATTACATACGGATTTATTTATATCACTCTTAAACACTAACGATTATATATTTATTTATCTGGTCATCTATTTCTAACAACTATTATTATTTATTTCTTATTATTACTTCACGAGAGATTATGTACACGCGGTTATTTATATGGGGGCTTCTAACAAGCCTCGACGTGAGTTCGAACTGCCGCAGAATTATTTCAGAACTGCCTTGAGGGCGAACTCCGCCCGCTTATATATCACGCCGGTAATTTTTTTCCAGAAGCCTCCAGAATTTCCGGCAACAGTGACGTGTCGCGTCAGGGCTGCTCTAGCATCGACTGGAAAATGATTCACCAACGTACACCTGCGTTCAAGGCCGCCCGTCGGCAGCCTATGATTCACGCGCCGGCAGCCGTCTCTAGAATTTCTAGTATAATCGAGGCATTGGGGCAAATAACTGTCAGCCGAATCGTTACACTGCCCCCGCCTTAGATCGTTCTGTCCCAGAACGAGTTGCGTCGAGTGCCTGTCTTCTCGCTCTTGTGGGGGTCCGATGGCGGTACTTGCAGGTGGTGCCCTTCTTGCACATGGACTGGCTGAAGAAGCAGCAGCCCACCGTGGTCTCCAGGCTTCGCAACAGCACACCTCGATCTGGACGCCGGTTGTCTCTTGTACTGCCGATCGGTAGGCCATCAGGAACAGGTGCATGTACTGGCCCCAGTCACGCGGATGCTCGGAAACCCCCTTGGACAGATGCTTCCCCATGGTTCCGTTCATCTTTTCCACCATGCCGTCCGATTGAGTATGGAGGGCAGTGGTCCGGATCTTGCGTATCCCCAGTGGCTTACAGACTTTCTGGAACGGTCTAAACTCGACATTCCGGCCCTGGTCGGAATGTAACTCCAGGGGGACTCCAAAACGGCTGAAGCACTCCTTCACCAGAACATCAGCGACAGTACCGGTCTCTTTCTTCGGAACGGCGTACGCTTCGGGCCTTTTGGTGAAGTGGCCCATGCACACCAAGATGTATTTATTTCCCGCTTCGGTTTCGGGGCATGGTCCGGCGATGTCAATGGCTATACCCTCGAACGGACCACCGACGTTGTACTGCCACCTCGGAGCTCTACGTCTTCCAACAGGTCCGTTTCCCGTAGCGCATGCTTCGCACCTCCGGCACCACTCTCGGATGTCACCTTTGCAGCTCGCCCCGTAGAACCTTTCTTGGACCTTCTGCAACGTCTTCTTCAATCTGAAGTGTCCTCCAGAGGAGCAATCATGCAGGTAGCACAGAACCTCGGCCACTCTACTCCTTGGAACCATCGATCGTGATCTCGTTGCCCTACTGTCCTCATCTTCCAAGATTCTGGTCAGGACGTTGTTGTCCAGCTGCAAGGAGTCCCATTGCGCCCAATAAGTCTCCACTGTTGCGTTGGTGGCGGGGACCTCCTGCCAGGTAGGTCGACGGCCATCTTGCTTCCAGGCTATAACCGCGCCTAAGTCGGGGTCATTCTCCTGGCTACTCTGTAACTCGTCTGGCTCCCACGAGTCGTCGACCACAGTGGTACGATTAATGGGCACCGCACGACTCTCCAGTTTCGAACAGTGGCCGCAGTCCGCAGGGCAGGGCCTCCTGGATAACGCATCGGCGTTGCGGTGGGCTGTGCCAGGCCGATTATTTATTCCCAAGTCGAACTCTTCGAGGCGCTCGATCCACTCAGCCACCTGCCCTTCAGGGTTCTTGCACTGCAGCAGCCATCTCAGAGCAGGATGGTCGGTCCTCAGCAAGACTCTTTTGCCAAACTCAACTGATTTATGTTTTCCTACATCAGTACGGCCGCTGGGATGATCTCCGCACTCGACGATGTCCTGGTACCGGGCCACCAAACCTTCTATCTTCTTCCGTTTTTGTTGGCTCATGCCCCCTCCCAGTATTGGGTTCCTCTTGACGGTTGCCAGTTCCCTGCTAACGTTCATCATCCTTACTGGGACCCCAAGCCCAGTCTTCATCAACGTCTTCCCTACCAGGATACCATGAGTGAGCTTCTTGCCACCATCAGGCTCGACCACGCGCACCACGTTGCCCCGGAGATCGCCATCCAGGTATGCATCCACGACCCTCTCGGTTTGTCCTTGCAGAGTAACATCTTCCGCCCATACCACTTCTGCCGCGATCTCTCCTCTTGGGTGTCGGGAAAGCTCCTCCCCACCCACGTGCAACTCGCCGCGTCTCAGGTCCAAAGCGCACTCACACTTATCCACAACATCCATTCCCAGAATGCACTCGTCCGCAATGTCAGCATAATCGGGCTTAACCACGCGCACCACGTTGCTCCGGAGATCGCCATCCAGGTATGCATCCACGACCCTCTCGGTTCCTCCCTGCAGAATAACATCTTCCGCCCATACCACTTGTGCCGCAATCTCTCCTCCTGGGTGTCGGGAAAGCTCCTCCCCACCCACGTGCAACTCGCCGCGTCTCAGGTCCAACAACAGAGACCGAACTCTTCCATTTATTTTCCCATCAAGATTTTGGACTACTTCCTCTTCTGCGGTTTCCAGCTCTTCCTGCCCGACCTTCAGCTCTTCTCGTGCTTTCTGCCCGGCTTCCAGCTGTTCCCTAAGATCCTCTTGTGCTTTTTCTGCCTTCTTTCGACCGGATCGCAATTCTTCCTTAAGTTCATCCTTGAGGTTTTCTTGAGTGGCTTTCAATTTTTCCTCAAGTTTTTCTGCCTTCTTTCGGCCGGCTTTCCATTCCTTAAGTTTTTGGACTGCTTGCTCTTGCTCGGCCTTCAGCCATTCCTTAAGTGCTTTCGCGGCTTCCTCTGCCTTATCGTGTGCCTTCTTTTGGCCTGCTTTCAATTCTTCCTGGCCAACTTGGATCTCTTTCTTAAGTTCCTCCGCCTTGTCCTGGCTAACTTGCATCAGTTGCAAAAGTTGGCTTAATTGGGCTTCCATTTTGTTGCTTTGAGATCTCGTCAAAGGCATCCACACTATCCACTTAAATTTATTTATCTGACCGTCGTTTTATCGGCACTTGTTAACAATTTATTTATTTAATGTTTGTTCAATAATTTTCTTATAGCCCCCGGTACAAAACCTCACACCGACATCACTGTTACGTTCTTAACGTTCGGGCTATTTAAAATTATACGACAAACATGGGTTCAAATATTTATTTACAACTATTGGATTAATTATTGTTATTTACAAACACACGAGAGAATTATCAAGCAGATTACAAATTAATACAAGCACTAACGACTATCGGTACACGTATTTCTATTACATACGGATTTATTTATATCACTCTTAAACACTAACGATTATATATTTATTTATTTCTATTAGTTATATGTACACGCGTCTTTATTTATATGGGGGCTTCTAACAAGCCTCGACGTGAGTTCGCACTGCCGCAGAATTATTTCAGAACTGGTCTGTGGGTGAACTCCGCCCGCTTATATATCGCGCCCGTAAATTCTTCCAGAAGCCTCCAGGTAGTCTCGATATTCACTAGAAACTCCAGACGGAAGCATGACGCATTTGACCTCGGGCCCGTTCTCGGGGCATCTGTTCGAAATGACTCATCGCGCACACCTGCTTCTAGATCGGTCTGGAAGTCGTTCTCGCATTTGTTACAATACATTATTTTCCTTGTACTTCTTGCTATTTAAAAAAAAATCCCAAGTATATGGAAAAAGATTCTTTGAAGGGCCGCACAAGTAAATGTAGTGGGCTGCAGGTTGATCACCCCTCCTGTAGAGATTTTCATCCTCATTTTTTATTTTTAAAAACCTCACTGAGACCAAGGATCGAACTCGCGACCCTTAGATCAGTAATCAGGATGCTTAACCACTTAGCTACTGAGCCCGGCTAGAAAATTTTGTTACATCAACAAAACTGATTATTCCCACACAAAACATTTATAATACCCGCAGCCTGCTAAATTGTGTGACAAATGTAACCTTATACAACCTTATCCACTGTTGTTTTCATTCCTGGAAAATGCCAATTTTGGCGCCACATACCCATTATGACATTTAAATGACAGCGGCTGTCAATGATTTTTTAAATGCAGTATTAGTATAATAAGGACCTATTGTTTTGAATTTAATATAAACATAAATGGTGTATTCTATTTATAGTGCCGTGTACATACATCTTAGAGATTTATAGTTTTTATGTTTTTTCCCAAGAATTCGTAGTTGCAGACAGAATAATATTTTCAAGCAGGTATTTTTTGTTTAGCTCACATATATGTTCTGAAATAAAATGTGATACGCTAATAATCACATTATCCTTATAAATTTAGAAGATGTTACTAGGTGGTGATAGTAATGATTAATGATGTATTTTGTTTTGTATGCTATTGTTGTAAGGTTGTAGTTTGTCTAATTCACCGTTGTACGATTTTTAGAATTATACATTTAAAAGTTATTTGTTTTATTGAACACCCATGTACCGGGTGGCCATAAATATCTGATATCACATCACCTTTGGAATCAACACCGCTTTATTAAAGTGATGAATCTAACTAAACTAAACGTCATTAATGTCATCACAACTAAAATTCCTATCTGTCAAAAATTATTTCAGATTGCAATAAGTAATGGACTTAGAACAGGAGATTTTTATAATCGAGTCATAGGCTAAACTGCAGAATCCAGGGCACATTCCCCTCCTCTTATTGCATTTTATTACATTACATAGGTACCAATACTTATCGTAATTGAAATATAATGCTAACCAACATTTATAAGTAGCTAATTCCATGGCTACCGGGATCTCAGACACTTACGGCCACCCGGTATAAGTGTAGTAATTTAAAATGTACCCAAGAAGGTGCAGGTACTGAAGTGTGCTGTAATAGTCTTCACCCAGAAGAAGTTACTCGGAAACAACTTTCTTGAATATTCAAGCTACAAACAACAGTTCTTTCTTGCAGTTTTTGTTGTTCATCCAAATTTAAATAAAAATACAAAATATAAGTTGTTAGCATGTACGTTGTTTCAAGGATCAGTACCTTAATTTATTTAATCTTTCAAACCATTTCCTTCGTAAAACTTTATTTGAGGGAAATTTATGAGAAGATATTTCCAAATTGCAATATTTGTACGTTGCAATACACCTTTTATACATATATAGAACCGCTTCCCATTTTAACAAGACCAAACCAAATCGTAAACAATAAAAACGAATTAATCAGCAAATTGAACCATGAAAATAGATGTTTATAAGAAAATTAACGACAAAACTAGCGGGAAACTGATAAAAAAACACAATAGAAAACCAACCGTGTAAGTACATGAAAGGGTTATATTATTATTGTTAAATTTAAAAAAAAAGTCGGTAAATTTAATCAGGTATTCGCATTGCAGTCAATGTGGTAACTGATGTTACATTGCAAAATTTTAAATTTCAGCCCGCGGGTATACAACGCTCTGTAGAGAATCGCAAAACTTCACATATGCCCAAGCCGTATAAAGTGACGTTTGTCACACAATTCAGCAGACCATGATAATACCTTATGCTTTGCCATTCTTATATATGTTTATTGTTTAATTCCGTGGCCTACTGATTCTTACTACAATATGAGTATTACAATAGTATATTAAAACACGAGTTTTATATAACTTGGATTTCGGCACGAGTCCAGTTTGCAGCACGACTGCCGAAGGCAGGAGTGCTGTGAAGGACGAGTGCTCAGAAGTTTTATAAAACGAGTGTTTTATGTAATTTTTTCTAATTTGCAAGTTAAATACCGTTTTACTACAAATAAAATTAATTTTGGTAATTTAGGGAATTTTGTAACAGTTGGTAACAGTTTTATTGCAAAGCATACATTTAAAACAAAATTTTAAATTTGAATCAAGTAGACTCACCATAAATGTCATTTTTCGCAAGCGTTCGCACGTGAAATTGTAAAATTAGTGTGGATTAGTGTTTCACAATGAATTCAGAAATTTCCTGCACTCCGCCAGAAATACGGCAAATTACCGAAAATGCTAAGGCTATAACCCTAAACTCACACTGACATTTCGTACAATGTCACCAACCGAAAAAAAGTTGATTTCAGGTTTGGTAATGGTTCATGACCGCACTCAAAATGGATGCGGTAACAGCTGTGTTAAGACAGCAAATTAGAAAAAAGGTTAAATGCAACAAGTAATGTGTCTTAAATATTAAAACATTTGCTAATTTTGTACCAGCTCTCGACAGATACATGATTGTATTTAATAATAGTAGAGTGTAGTTTAATAAAAGCTTAGTGAAGAAAAAAGTCAATTTCGTTGATGTAACAATAATTTTCAATTAAAGAACACAGAAAAGTAAAACTAAAATTTTTAACCAAAATTTTATATCTAAACTTAGCTCTTAAATACAATATATTTGTCATAACTTTCTAAAAAAAAATTAAAAATAGAGGAAGTTGACTCTCGCTGCAATTTTAAATTAATGCCATTTCTCGCCAAACAGTAAAACAATACAAAAATATTATATTCCTAAAACTGGTTTTACATGATAACACACAAAGAGTAAAATTCAACTCAAAATCAATAATAAAAATTGTCCCATATGTTACATACTCTTCAGAATATACTGTATACTGAAGGATGCCATTACTTACTAGTATTTTAAGCAGTATTTGTAATTGTGTACAGTTATTATTAGGATGCGGATTAAAGTATTTATTTTTTAAATTTTAGTTTGTCGTTTTTGTTTTGTCAATAAATAAGCGATAAATATTATCATTAAAAAGGTTTTTTTGCTTTTTGAAAAAAGGGTATACTCAAAGACGCCAGAATTTTTCTCACACACAGGTGCCGAGTGGTCTAGTTGTGTCACTGGCTGAGAGTAAGAAAAGCGGTCATAATGTTTGGCAGGCCTAAATTTGTTATAATATAGGGGCGACCATAAATGGACTCTTAAATGAATACAATGCTTTCCTCTGTGAGTCATCTTTATCAAAAACCAGACAAAATTATTTTTCAGTAAGTTAATTTACAAATTCTTGAAAATAATGTGAAGATGGTCATCTTGTAGCCCAGACTAGAATCTGATTATGAACGTGTGGGGGTGTAAGATTCGCTATCATAATTCATCGTATAAATGCAAATGAAGAACTTAAGTCTTCCCCACAAATTTATTTGATGTATAAATAGGTAAAAGTTATAATGTGTGACTAGTTTCGACAGTATGTCATCGTCAGACGTAAAATTTTATGGCTAAATGTATATAATAATTAATTAAAGGTGCAAGTAAAATTTGGAGCCTGAAGAGCACAGTAAAAGTTTCAAACTTTTAATAACATGACGCAAAGTATGTAACTAGGTATCAGAATTCATTTAAAAAATGCAGTGAGAAACACCCATTTCTTAGGAAGACACGTGTAAAAATTTCTAAGGAAGAAATATTGAATAATTAATAGTAATAATTAAATTTCCCATTAGAGAAAGATGATCGTTTAAACATGTTTAACTTTTACCTATTTATACATCAAATCAATTTGTGGGGAAGACTTCAAGTTCTTCATTTGCATTTAATTAAATTCAACCCCACTTAAAGCATCAATGTATCAACATCAAATTATAATTCATTGCTTAACTTGATTTTCGAGCATACTATTGTACCACCCATGGTGTAAAGAATACAAGGTGAAACGCTCCCGGGATGGGCAATTGTTCAGAAAGTAGAGGGGAGATGTCAACCAATCCCCGATGATCCTGCTCAGGAAATCCATCACGGCCGCGATCATGTTGTAACCATGGTTGCGATCGTATATTATTGCTGGCACTGTCAGTCGATGTCAAATTCGAGGTTAACAGGTTACGTTTTTGCGTCAATCTGACACCAACTGACGCAAAACCTAACCTCGAAATTGACATCGACAGCGTCTTCAACAATACACTTCAGTACTACCAATCGTGCCATTTGTGGGATCATGTCCTATTGGTTGAATTTGAGGTCCGCCCACATTCTGCGGAACGTTACACCTTGTATTCTTTACACCATGGTACCACCTATAATATGATTAAAAAGTTATATAAAAGAAACTTGTGCTAGAAACTACAAAGCACTATTGAATGCTATAAATACAGGAAGTGTAGTAATAGATGGGCCTGTACTATATTCAGTCTTTGATAGTATCCATCCCAAACATTTATCAGATCTTACATTGAATAAGGGTTGCATTATAATAGTATAGAGAGTAAGGTGAAAAATTCTCGGCCTGACAATGAAAGACTGCGATTTTCAGTTAAAAAATGTTTTATTTTTCTCCATAACCTCCCTTGACTTCAACACACTTGGTCCAGCGTTTCTCCAACATCGGTATTCCTTCCCGGAAGTGAGAGAATAGGGGGGATGGCCGAGCAAATCGTACCCCAAATCCCGCAGTTTTGCCATCGCCAACGCACTCTAATGAACAGGTGAGTTGTTCTGGTAAAAGATGGCATCCAACTGGTCAAGAAGGTTGGAGTAATATTCGCCTGTAATTGTTCTGCCTTTTGCAAGGTAATCAATTAACAAGATCCCTTTAGCATCCCAAAACACGCTGGCCATGACCTTTCCAGCAGATGCGATCGACTTGGCTTTCTTTGGCGCTGAACCACCGGCTTCCACCCACTGCTTCGACTGCTGCTTCGTTTCTGGGGTGTAGTGGTGAACCCATGTCTCATTCATGGTGACAAATCGCCGCACAAAATCGGTCGGATGCCTACTGTATCGATCCAAACATTGTTGTGAAACTCGTTTGCGCATTTGCTTTTGATCGGCATTCAGCAAATGCAGCACCCATCTCTCGCAGAGCTTTCTCATCCCTAATTCTTTGTGCAAGATGTTTCGCACCCTTTCTTCCGATATCCCCACAGCCTCAGCTATGCACTGACGTTCACTCGCCTATCGTCCAACACGATATCATGCACTTTTTCGATGGTTTCCGATGTGGTTGCGGTTTTTGGCCGTCCTTTACATGGGTCATCTTCGAGGAACGTGCGACCAAGTTTAAATTCAGCTGCCTACTTTTTAACGGTTGACATGGAAGGAGCAGAGTTCCCGTAAACTTTTATCAACTTCGGATGAATTTCCTTAGGGGTTAATCCATCCAAAACGAAGAATTTTATGACCGCACGATATTCAAATTTATCCATTTTAATGAAAAACACGCAAGACGTCTACGGCAAAAATTGGTATAAACAAACTACTTGAGAGAACAAGTTGAAACTTGTCATACGAACTAATAACACT
Organism: Agriotes lineatus; assembly: GCA_940337035.1. Taxonomy (NCBI): domain Eukaryota; kingdom Metazoa; phylum Arthropoda; class Insecta; order Coleoptera; family Elateridae; genus Agriotes; species Agriotes lineatus. Next base: position 36,677 of record CALNHX010005745.1, read on the forward strand.
TGCACGCAGGCAGGAAAAATAAATTTTTTGCAGATTAGAACGCCATCTTATGTCAAGGCTGAGAACTATTCACCTTACCCTCGTATTATGTTATTTGGAGCAAAAGCAAACTTTATGTGCTGAGCCACATAAAGATACTTTTGCTCCAAATAACATATAGTATATTTTCTTCAAACATTTATAACAAATTATTTACAATGATGTGAACAAAATTCACAAAAAAAAACTATCTCGTCAGCTGAGATAATAATTTGATCTGCCGCTGACGAGCGGCAGATAAAGTGTTTAGATGCCATGGGAATGAAGTGATAGTTTAGCATCATCAATCAAGCAGTATAATGTCACATTTGGCTGACGTTTGAAGAAATAGTAATTTACGATACAAGTGCGTAAAGCTACTCTTTAGGCACGAGTGGGGTAGAGTTAAAACGCGAGTGAGCGAGCGTTTTAAGCCCCGCGAGTGACTAAAGATGCTTTATGCATGTGTATCGTACAATATTTTATCTACGATAGAATCTAGAAAACACGGTAAATATTAAAAAAAAAAATTAAATGCAAATTAGGATTACCAGCAACCGGTCGTAATTTTGCGTGTTTTAAAAATTTTAAAACACGATGCTACTGACAACGTACTTAATGACATCTTTTAAACACGTTACTACTAACGACATAAACTAATGAAAACATGTTATTAAACAGCCGTTTTACAAACTTAAAACTGCCAACTAAAACGCAATTTTACGCACTGTCGTAGATAAATAGTTATTTAGACCACAAGTGTTAGAAGTGCAACTTTCTTTCACAAATGTGGAGTTCATCCATTACTTTATTTCTATACTGTATGTTTTTATTCAATTTTGACGAAATTTTAAATAAAAAAGAAAAAACATTCAAATCAAGATATGTTTTCCCATTCATTGACGATTTCATCTAAATTTTAGTAATTATACACTATAAAGAGAAAGAATAATTAAATGTAAATATTTGTAGAAATAATAAAAATATGTTGTTCTTCATTGAAACTTTTTTAATTCTCTAGTGAATTTTCTTTTTTCTACGACCACTACTAAAAGTAGGCCTTTTAGCACTAGCTTGTTTCACTAACAGCCAGTCTTATAAAGGCTACTAATCTGACGTTAACTTTAATTCGCTGTTAAAATAAACAAAAGCGCATCAAAATTTGTTTACTAATGAATGAAATGTCGTAAACACTAACGTTTTGATGTGCTTTTGTTTGTTTTAACAGCGAATTAAAGTTAACGTCAGATTAGTGGCCTTTATAAGACTGGCTGTAAAAGTGACGTTTTTTAATTCACTAACAGCCAGTCTTATAAAGACCACTAATCTGACGTTAACTTTAATTCGCTGTTAAAATAAACAAAAGCGTATCAAAATGTGTTTACTAATGAATAAAAGGTCATAAGCACTGACGTTTTGATGCACAGTTGTTTATTTTAACAGCGAATTATAGTTAACATCAGCTTAATGGCCTTTATAAGACCGGCAGTTAATTTCACTTGTGAATAATCGACTGTTTATGAAGGTTGTATGGAGTTAATAATGTCACTTTAAACTGTCAAAATTGAATAAAAATATTAAAATGAAGCACAAACCTGAGTTCTGTTTCCTCTTGTATTTAAGCCGCATCCTTCAATAATATTTCTATCTAAAATATCTGGTACTGAAATGAGACGAAACTTTCGTTTTAACAAACGATTGATAGTATATTTAATTAAAGCTTGCTCTAATTCTGCCATTTCACCAAGAAAAAAATAACTGCGGTTTCCGGCAAGGTTCCCAAGTTGGTCAGTTCGAATTAAATTTAAACGCTTTGTTATTTCATGAAATTCTCTGGGTTCAAAATCAAATGCTCTTTTATTTCCTGTATACCCAACTAAATGTGGTTCATCTTTTAAACCAATAACAGCAGGATGAGTTTTGTTAGGTATTTTATCTAATTCCCTAAAAAACTCTCTTTGCAGTTTCTCATAATTAGGGTCGGTTGAATATGCTGCTTCCAACTTGGATTTAAGATCAAGAGCAAGTTTGATATTTCCTACTCCTTTCCTTGCAGTTACATTGTTTGCTATCTCTTCGGCATTGGCAGGATTACATAAATAATTAACATCAACTTTTGGAAAAGTGGGTATATTCCAAATATACCGTGGTGCAATGTGTATTAATCTTTTAAAATCAGAGCTGGTAATCGTTTGAAAAACTAAACTTCTTTTCAAAAGCATTTTTAGGTTATAAAATCTAACCTATAATTTTATAAAACAAATTTGCCACTTCCCCAGCATTAGAGAATAATCTGAGAGTAACTAAACATACGACACCGGTAATTGATATTGCAATATTTCACACTCTTGTGCTGTACTTCACAAACTTTTAATAAATTTTTTTTTTTTTTAATAAATTTATTAACTAATTGCAATCTGTATAACAAAGGAATACAATAAGCAAAACAGATAAACGATTAAAAGTGTCATGAATAGATGTGAGAGGCAGGATCCATCAATCCTAACACCAAGATTTCTTACAAATAATATGTTTAGCGACTAGATGTTACAATAATTACTAATTAAACATTTACAGCTGTATAAATCTATGTGGCAAGTCAAGTGGCTTAATTCTACTGAGTCTTTGGACGTTTGCACTGTTATCAAGAAGATTTACAGCGTGATAGTTAGGATGGAATTCCAATTTATTTAAATATTTTTCACTGTGCTTCACTATAGTGTCTTTCACGGAGTCCACTTTCAGATCACACAAAATGTCTGCATTTCTTAGGAAATATGGAGCATCACACATAGCGCGTAACACTTTGGACTGGAAGCGTTCGATGATTTGAATGTTGGTACAGGCTGCTGTGCCCCAGAGTTGTATCCCATAGGTCCAGATGGGCTTGAATGCTACATTATATACGAGGAGTTTGTTACGAAGAGACAATTTGGATTTTCTTCCCAGTAACCAATAGTGTTTGCTAAATTTTAGACCGAGTTGCTTCCGCTTTTTCCAAATGTGGTCTTTCCACGTTAGACCCCTGTCAAGGTGCAAGCCTAGGTATTTCACCTCTGTTACTTGTGGTAGTGGTGCATTATGCATGAAGACTTGAGGTACGTTGCCTTTACATTTTGTGAAGGTAATATGATGTGATTTAGTTTCATTTATTTTAATCCTCCACCTTTTTGCCCATGTCTCTATCTCGTTTAAATTTTCCTGCAGGATCTCCGCAGCTATAAGGGGGTCTTTATGCTTAGCCATAATTGCTTTGTCATCGGCAAATGTGGCCGTAAATGTTTGATCATTGGTGGGCAGATCAGCAGTGAAGATAAGGTACAAGAGCGGCCCCAGCACACTGCCCTGGGGTACACCAGATAGGATTTGATGAAGATCAGATAGTTGTTGTTCATATTTGACTTGAAAGTATCTACCATCTAAGTAAGATTTAAGAACAATGTAGTACGAGTGCGGTAGTGCAGATTTTAATTTATAGAGGAGACCATCATGCCAGACTTTATCAAAAGCCTGGCTATCATCAAGAAATGCTGCTGTACAATACATCTTTTCTTCGAATGATTGATTTATAAAGTCTACAACTCGATGGACTTGATGTATGGTTGAATGCTGCTCTCGAAAGCCAAACTGATGGTCTGGAATAAGATTAAGATCTTCTACGATAGGCATAAGTCTTCTGAGTAGTAACTTTTCTAATAGTTTGCCTAGTATGGGCAAGAGGCTGATAGGCCTGTAAGAGCTGACTTCATTTGGTGGTTTGCTAGGTTTTAGAATTAGGATTACTTGGGCAACTTTCCATGGAGCTGGGAAGTAGCCCAGTCTTAATACAGCATTGAAGATAGTTGTTAGCATAACTATGCCCTTACGCGGAAGTTCTTTTATAAGTTGCCCGGTAATTAAGTCAAAGCCAGGAGCCTTTTTTGGATGAAGGTTGGTTTTAATCATGTTTTTTACTTCCCTGACTGTAAAGAGATCTGGTAACGGAGACATCTGGTAAGGGGCTTCTAGAGCGTCCTTAATTTCCAATTCTGCTTCAGGAGTATTTGACGACGGTAAGGGTTGAAATACTTTCACTAAATATTGCGCAAATGTGTCTGCCTTATCCGAGTCAGTACGTGCCCAGCTACCATTTTCTTTGTGTATAGGGGAGACTGGTAGTTTTTGATGTTTTATTCTCTTGGTCGCTGTCCATAAAGAGTAATTCGTGTCATCCGTAGCGGTAAGGTTTTCAAGATATTCTTGGAAGCATTCGTTTTTCAGGTTCCTGATTAGGCTTTTTAGTTCACTAGAGGCTTGATTATAACGCGTTTTGTCTGAAGGATATCTGGTGGTTTGCCAAATTTTCCTAAGCCGTCTCTTCTCAGCTATTTTCTTTTTGACGGATATTGGACAGCATTCTTGCATATTTTTAGTTGGAATAACAGGTGTAGCAGACCAGGCTGATTCCTGGATAATTCTAGTAAAGTTTAAAACAGCGGCTTCTAAGTCTTCGGTGGATTTTAAAGGGATTCTCATGTTAAGTTGGTTGTCCACTAAGCTTCTGAAGTATTGCCAGTCTGTTCTATTGTTAAATAGCTTTGCTGGTTTCTCCTTTTCGATGATCGTAGCACTAACAGAGGATATAACAGGAGTGTGATCAGAGAATAAATCTAGACATGAACAGATATCCTGGTATCCTGGAGCGATACCTTTTGTGACAAAGAAATCCAACAAGTCCGGTATTTTATTTGGGTCTGTTGGCCAGTATGTAGGTTCATATGTAGACAAATGGTTTAATTGAAGTTCTTGCATGATTTGGTACAGAGCTCTACCCCTGCCTGGGGGAGAAAGACGAGAACCCCAGTGAGTATGCTTCGCATTGTAGTCTCCACCGGCCATGAATCTGCTACCCAGTGACCGAAAATATGTGATAAGACCCTCCTTGTTGACGGGATAATTTGGAGGGCAATACGCTGCGGACAGAGTAAGTGGACCATGCCAGTCTAGAATCTCTAAGGTTGTTGCTTGTAAATAGTTTTCCTTGAAGTGAGGCAGCTCATGATGTTTGATACATTGCTTGATTATTATGGCTGTGCCACCCCTCGCTTGTCTCTCTGCGTCTGGATGATTTGTGGAGTACACGATATAGTTTGGTATCTTAAACTGACTTCTGCTGGAGAAGTGAGTCTCTGATATTAATAGGATATCAATGCTGTTGTGTATGAGAAATGTTGCAACTTCCTGTTTGTGGCTAGAAAGGCCATTGGCATTCCAAAGCGCTATCTTATAAATCGGTGCCATTTTTATTTTTTAACAGTTCCTCTCTCAAGAGTCTGATCTCTGCTGTTAGGTTGTCAATGGTTTGCTGTTGGGCTTGAATGGTTTGCTGCATTGACACTATTATGGAAGTTAAATCTCCAGTTTGTTGTCCGGGTACTTGATTGTTAGTTTGCGGATATTGAGGAATTTGGAATACAGTTTGATTTTGAGAGGATTGAAAAGTTTCGTAGGTAGGTTGGTTTTTACTGTTTGCTAGGCTATGATGTGTAGGAGTTTTGTTCTTTACAATTTCTGCCCATGTTTGACTTGGGTTTGGGTTTATACTTTGTGCAGTTGGCTGATGAACTCGTAACTGGTGTGCTGTCGTTTGAGTGGGTTGCTGTTGATTGAATGTGGGATAGGTTAACCTAGCTTGATTAGGGAATCTTCTACACAGAATATCCAAATAGACTTTGCAGCCTTTATAATTAGCAGGATGTGCGCCTCTGCACAGTACGCATCTTGCCGGTTTACCATCTTCACGGTTTTTCGAGCACGTACGATAATCGTGGAGCTCTGCGCATTTTACACAACGGGGGGGTCTGGTGCATCTGTTTCTTGTATGCCCATAGCATTGACAGTTTTTGCACTGAGGAATCTGGGGTTTTCTTATCGGTTCTTCGAATACTACTATTGCATTTTCAATGTGTTTGATTTTAAATATTTCTTTATTGTTTGGACTGCGTTTGATGTCAATGAAAAACAGATTTTTCTTTTGTTTGGTTTCTCTATTAATAACGTTAGTTATATTTACTACTACATGACCCTCTGTCTTTAGTACTTTTTTGATTAAATCAACATCTGTGGAATGGTGCATGTGTTTTAAGACAACTCTGAAAGTTTTTTCCTCTTCCAAGCTGTAAGTATGTCTAGCTATTTTTTGTTGGTCCAATACATCCCTAATTTTTTTGTAGTCTTCGACACTTTTTAGTTGTAATTTAACTTTATTACCTTGCATTAATTGGTAATAGTAATTTTTTTTGTCAATGTGGGAGTTTATTAAGTTTAACAAGGGTTGAAGTGCTGTGACGTAATGAAGTATGAAGGGAGGTACTTGTGCGACATTTTCTTTTTTATTATGTATGGCGTTTGATTGTCCAGAGGTATCTGCAACAGGTACTTGTGCGGCATTTTCTTTTTTATTGTGTATGGCGTTTGATTGTCCAGAGGTATCTGCAACAGTCAATGCCGCGTATCTGTTAGTAGTTGGTGTTACAGTCTTTATCTGTTTGGTTTTCTGTGAGGGTGGGCTAGTATTTGCTCGCCTTCTCTTTGATGTTTTTACCTGTTGGAAGTCGTTGAGAACAATTACTTCCGATTTATCACTAGCAACTGACATGATGTCTTCATTGGACTTATTACGATCTGTATGTGATGTGGAATTTTGACTATAATCCATTTGTTGTATTGACATTATGGTATGGGGGTTAACATGCCCAGCTGCCATTTGTGTGGACATTAATTCAGATTGTGTTAGGTTAAGTTGAACTGGATTTGATTCCATCATAGGAACGTATTGCATTTGTGCTGGCTGCAGGATGGGGCTAAACTGCGAATGATTGACTTGCAGGGATGCAGGTTGTGGTGCAAATGATTGTTGAGGTTGCTGCCATTGCATTAATTGCGGTGGTTGAGATTGAGGCCAAGGCATTTGTTGTTGAGAATTATTAAACATGGGAGTATTATAATTTGCGGCTTGTTGAGAACAATATGGGTTGAAATTTGCTGAGTAATTAACATTACTATTATACATACTGAATTGATTTGTTATAAATTTTATGCACTAAGTAATTTAAAAAGTTTCACCAGATAAGGGGCTGGGACCAAAGATACGGCGCGGTCACCGACACCGCGCGAAAAGTGACCTGGAGTGCACTAACTTATCACACGTCTGCACACTTTGAGCTACACAACTCTTTTTTTAATAAATTGAAAACATTCCTAGAATATTTTTCTCTGCATACACACACTTAAAGATAACAATTTTATAAAAACTAAGAAAATAAACTATTATAAGAATTTCGAGACATGTTATGAAACTCAGCATTCGGCTTTGTTTCATAATTTTCGTGTCTCGTGCATAAACGTTCACTCTTAGCACTTGTTGCAGACAACATGATATTGTACATTTTCGTCATAGAAACAAAATATGAAAAGCTACTTATAACTCCCAAGGGATTTTTCAAATTATTTCCCCTCATTTCCATGGTAACCATGTAAATACAAGCAACGTCTTAACAATCATACATTGAGGCAATCCTTAATGTTACTTACATATTTTTATATTAAATGTACTATGCAATTTTGAAATGTCATACTATTCTTACCAATACGCTAGTAAATAAAATATTCTATGCACCACGGGAGATATTCATGTTCTTCACCTTCGGTTGACTTACCATGTCAAGCTCAGGTAAAAAACATTCATAGCTCCCTTAATGCATAAATACCTATTTTTCTACGATTGTGTTAAAATGACAACTTTTTGCACCGTTTCTGTGTCAAAAATGACGTTTGTAGCACTCTTAATATTAGCGCCCGAATTACGTCATTCTCGCACGTTGCCATTGGTGGCGTGTTTTAGTACTAATTATTATCCATTCACTTGACATCCGCACTGTCAAACTGACAGGATGTTGGCACCATTGCTATTTTTCACTCAGTGATTTTGACTTTTAAGTATTGTATTGGTGCCCCTAGCAAATCTAGAACTGTCAAGAGGTGTCAAATATTTCAAATTGAAATTGAAATAATTCATTGCCAATTTATTAATTTATCATAAACTATTTTAATAATGGAAGAAGAGGATAGCAGGCGAGCTGCCAGACATTTTCAAACGATAACCGTCATACGAGTGTCATACCCATAGAATAATTGGGATAAACCCAACTTTTTTTGTTGACATTTTAATAACCAAATTAATGTACAGTCTAATAACAAACATTATTTTGGAAGTATAGTCAAGACATTTTCAAAAATTTCAAAGTAAATGGATAATATATTAAAACACGCTTTGTCGTAAATTTGAATGTCAACGTAACTTAGAATATTTAACACAATGTGACGGAAGAACTGTCACCGAACCAAGTTTTTATATTTCTGTTACGATCGTAGAAAAAGTAGCGTATGATACACGTGTCTAAGTGCCAACATAATCGAACAAGTTTTCATTGAACTATCCTCGAATCAAAATTCGTTTAAAAGAAAACTATCATTTTTCGTTATCGTTAAAATTGCAGGCATGGTTCCTCGGAACTTCTGTGATGTATCGAATTTAAATATTCCTGAGGAATTTTCTTTAGCCGAACTTGAATACAATGTTCCCTCGAAAACAGATACGCTTCTAAAAGCTCCGATTTTTTTTAATTACTTTCCGGCTGGGTTAAACTTAGAAAAGATGTACGCATCCTACAAAAAACTATTTTGGGTAGGATCATTTCTGGTCGAATACCAACTAATCTCGTTCAAGCGAATAGCTTCGTTTCTCAATGCCTATCCACAAAGTATGCGTTGGAAGAGCAAGTCGAAAAATGTTGAGGCTTAGAAGAAGTAGAGCACGTTTTAAATAAAAATATGTTTTTCGTCGAAGAAATTGAATGTGAAGAGCATTTTGTAAGCGACATTTTGAGAAATAAGGAAAGTCGATTTATCATAAGGTTACCATTGAAAAACGTTTATTTAAAGTTAAGTGACACGGAAAATACAGCACTAAATCGTTTATACTCGACAGAGAAAAAGTTAAATAACCGTCCTGAATTGAAAGAAGCCTATCAATTCTTTATGCTCAAATATGAGCAGCTAGGGCATATGACACAAACTCCACGTGATTGATTGTCAAGCGGTCTAACTTACTATGTACCCCACCATAACGGTGAACGACCTGGCAGTTTAACTACTATGGTCAGAGTCGTTTTCGACGCATAATGTAAAAGTACAACGAATACCATGCTTAACGATGTTTTAAAAATTGATCCTGTAATATAATTAGATCTGTTTACTATTATTTTACGATTGAGAAGGCACCACTTTGCCTTAATCAAAGATCTAACAAAAATGTACCGAAACATTTTGATACACGACGAACATAAAGATTTGCAGCGTATAGTTTGGCCTAACAATCAAAACGAATCAGTAAAATATGATAACATACGGTACCTCCTCGGATAGTTATTTAGCAACTTTTTGCTTAAAACAAATCGCGATCGAGAAAAGTGAACACAGTCCAGTTGAAAGTAAAATTATCGAATGCGATTTTTATATGGACGACCTGCTTTCCGGGTCTCATTCTAGCGAAGAATTAAATAAAATGCTCGAATAATTAACGAACATTTTTCTGGAATACGGGTTCGAAATTCGCAAGTTTCAGTCAAATTACCCAAATTTAGTTGGAGGTTTAAAGCAATCCAGAGACTCGCAATATTTAATCATAGATGATTATAGCACGAACACTCTCGGCGTGTCATAGATTCATTCGAGTACAAGAGACAACAACTCTTGTCCAACTCGGATAGGATTATAAAACGACTGTCTTAGCTTTTATTGCAAAAATATTTGACCCGCTAGGACTTTTAGGTCCATTGTAATTCGCGCAAAAAACTATGGCAATTAAAAATTAACTGAAACGAATCGATTTTCCTAGAACTGCATTCCAGTTAGCAGGAATTTGCAAAACAAATCTCAAAAATAAATTTGATTTGCATACCGCGTCACCTGCTAGCTAGAAGCTCAATTAACATTCAAATACAGGCTTTTTCTGACGCAACTGAAAATTCATATGGTAGATGAGTATATTTAAGATTAGTTGGTATAGAAGGCGTGGTCAAATGTTGCTTATTATGTGCCAAATTGCGAGTAGCTCCTCTAAAGGCGGTGACGCTCCCGAGGTTGGAGTTGCTAGGAGCCCTGCTGGTATCTCGATTATTACGTAAATGTCTAAGTCACTTAGAAATGGAAATCGGTGTTGTTTTTCTCTACACAGATTCAACCATCATTTTATCATGGTTTTTAAGCGAACCGCGAACTTGGCAGACCTTTATAACCAACCGTGTGGTTGAAATACAACAATTAACGTGTACACAAGATTGGCATTATATCTCTACCACGTAAAACCCTGCTGATATTATTTGTCGAGGGGCAACGTTATCGGATTTAATAGATGGAAAATTATGGTGGCACGGCCGTCTTTCTTGTTAGGACCCTTTGATTCGTGGCTTGAAAATACATAGATTTCCAACTTCGCTCGTACTACATCACGAACCCTAGAATTTAAGAAACCGTAGCCTAATTTAATTTATCTTTCCTTTGCGACTAACATTTTCGAGCGTTATTCTAGTTTCTCTAAATTAAGCAGAATTACAGCATTATGCTTTCGGTTTATCAAAAATATAAGGGCGAATTTAGAACTTACAAAATTCGGACAGGTAACAAATGAAAGACAAATCGCATATTTAACGAATGAAGAAATTTTATTTAGTACCGAACGTTTAGCTAAACTAACACAGCGCCAAGCATTACCAGAACAATTAAAATGTTTAGAATATGTTTATATCATAAAAGTAAACTTAAATCGATCTCTAAGTTTTAGATGACAATAAATTAATACGAGTCGGAGGTCGACTAAAAAATTCGAACCTAACTTATTCAAGGAAGCATCCGATACTTCTCCCTGCTAAACATGTTTTTACTCAGTTGGAGATTGACTATGAACATAAACGTACACTTCATTCCGGTGTTCAGTGCACACTATCGCACGTAAGAAAAATTTACTGGCCGCTTTTAATGGTACTAAATAAATAGTGAGATCACACATAAGAAAATGCCTGCCATGTTTTAAGGCAAATCCGCATGACAACGTTGTTCTTAAGATAGGTGATTTGCCCGATGCTCGCGTTATTCCGTCTCGACCGTTCATGTCGGTATCTGTCGATTATGCAGGTCCATTCGAACTGAAAGATGGTAAAACTCGCACAAATAAAATAATAAAGGGTTACATGTGCATGTTTTATGTCAAGCCACAGGCTGTTCACAGTGAAGTTGTGAGTGTGCTGAAGAGATTCGTGTCTTGAAGAGGTTTTTGTACAAATATATACTCAGACAACGCTACAAATTTCGTAGGTAGCAACAACGAACTTATTTCAATACAAAACTTAGCGAATAACGTCAGGTTTCAGAATTATATTGCTAACTTAAATATTAGGTGGCCCTCTAGGTCACCACATTTTGGTGGATTGCTTGAAGCCGCAATAAAATCGTCGAAACACAATTTAAAACGTGTTTTAAATCAGACTCGATTACATTACGAAGAGTTTTATAACTTGACGACTCAAATCCAGGCAATCTTAAACTATAGGCCTTTGATCCCCCTCTCAACCGATCCTAATAACCATGAAGTTATCCCGCCGGCACATTTTCTGATTGGGCAACCACTTACTGTTGTTCCAGAAGGTTTCAAGAGTTAATTTTGTAAAAAGATACCGCCATCTTCAGCTGATTGGTCAACACTTTTTTTCTCGATGGAGAAAGAAATATCTAAATCACCTCCAGCAAAAAAAATGGTAGTTTGAAGCCGATTTTAATTTCGAAGATCCACATCGATTTCTTGGTGCTAATGAAGAAAGACAACGTCCCGCTGATGTGCTGGCCTTTAGGCCGAATCCTGTAAATTCATTCCGGAAAGGACATTAGTGGCTGTTAAGACTCGAAGTGGTGTGTTCAAAAGTACTATCACAGTAGGGTTGCCATACGTCAAGATTTTTCGGGATTTTACCGATTTGAAGCAAGTTGTCCCGAAACGAAGTGCTGTCCTGAAATGTCCCGATTTTCCAAGAAAATTTTACGCTATACCGATTTCGAGAGATTTCAGCAAATTCTTGTTCAATACCTCAAATAGAAGTAGTTGTTTAACAAGAACTGTGTGTATACAGTATCTAGCTATTCGCTATTGTGGAATCTTAGTTCCAAAAGCTTTTTTAAATAGGCGATTAATTATGGGTTTATGCTGATAGCACATTGATGCAAATTTAATATGTGTAAACTTTAAAAGAAATATAAAGTTCCAAGAAATATGATTGATACATGAATCCCAGCGAAAATACTGCTGCTGAAGCAGAAACAGACGCAAATGTAAATTAAAGTTAGAGGTAGTGTCTAATAATATTAATAACCACAAATTGTTAAATTAGAATTTTTATTAGAGCTTCGTATTAGTGTTGCCTTTAAAGGGCAAAATTAGTTTACAAAAAAAAATCGAAATTTTAATTCATATGCGTTCTTTTCAGTTTTATAAAATATGCCGATAAACCCTACCAGTAAGCATTCAGGGTAAAAATGCTGTAACTGTTCACTGGTATAACAGGTAGGCCTATACAACTTCATAATGTTGTGGAGTTATTTATTTAGATGCTTACTAAATTACTGAATAACGTATAGCATTTCTTAGTCGCGATGAAATTTTTTTTTGATTCGTAAAATCAAAATTTTCAATTCACTAAGAAACGGTACTTTGATTTCTTGTAAAATATACTATTTTCTACTGTTATTTCTTTCGCCTTAGCAACGAATACATTTGCGTACTGTTAGTTTTTGTTATCTAGCAACACGTAGACATACCAAAATCATGCATTTTCGGCAGGGAAACACGACTTAAAAGTGAAAAGTATTTTTTTTTGTTCAATCGGAGATAAAATATGTATTTTTTGTAAAAAGCGTGAAAACTCTTGCTATAAATAAAAATTATATGTTTGAAGTAGTCTCCTGTTAAAATTTCTAACAAAGAATTAACTACATTGGCATATTTTTTATTTGTATAGTTGGTAGCGACTATTTGATCACTTACAAAAAAACCTGCCTTGAACAGAAATAACATACAGTTTTCAAGAGGTTGCAAATAACATAAGTTACTCGAATTGAGAAAGTAAAAAAGTTTTTGAAATTTGAACTGAATAATATAAACACTTGCGAGTGAAACATTAACGTTCTGTTTAAAATTTATGACTACCCTATCGTAAACAATTCGTTCCGCCGCGACCTACCTCAAAAATATAAGCTAAAATCCTAGCGCAACATATTTAGTAGTAAAACCAATTCGATTATATCTTCAGTAGATATGTTTATAAATACTCGAAACACAAAAATAAATTATCTAAAACGTACAGTCGTGTGCAAATAAATCTGGGACAGTGTTTTTTTCACATGCAGATTCAGTTAAGAATTTGAAGAATATTTCCATGGATTTCCTCTTATCAGAGAGAGTTACGGGTTTCAGTACCTGTTAAAGTTTAATGTAACTCTTTCTGATAGCAGGAAATCCATGGAGATATTCTTCAATTCTTAACCGAATCTGCATGTGAAAAAATCACTGTCCCAGATTTATTTGCACACGACTGTACGTTATTACTAAAAAATTAGACATAAATAGAGACTATTTTTGCGACTCAAATAAAAGGTTTCTAAATATCAATTTATTTTTCAAAATCAGCACAAAACAATTTCTACTACTTATCAATATTATAATCCTTACATATTACACTGCAACGCTTATCGGCTGAAAAATTCAAAGTTGCTCCCACAGAATAGTAAGAAAACAAATCACCAATTCACGTACACACTTCAAAAGTGGTGACTCAGAATGCACGCTGGCAATACTATCATACCAGCTGCATATTTACACCAAGGTTTATTGGGATAGTTTTATAACTACAATAATTCTAGAAAATATAAAATTAGACAAAGGAACTGCAATGTCTATAAAACGGAAACAAGACGTTTCGAGAAGCAGTATTAAGTTTCAAAACAAGTATTATTGACTATTATGCACAGTGGTATAACGGTTAACCAGAGAGCTTTAAAGGGTTAAATTGCTTTTATTATTAACAGTTTAATGTGTTTTTTAATAGTTCGTCTATAGCAGGGGTGGCAAACCTTTATTGATCTACGTGCCATTTTTTCTAAAGAAATGGTTAATGAGGCCATGACGTGCCATCAAATAATGCCAGGTAGAAATAGGGTAAAAATACATATTCCTAGGTACATAACCGAGCTAAAAGGCGGGAGCTGAAGAAGACTAACCTGGAGGTGGCGGACAGCCTGGAGTGCCGTGCAAACAACGAAAGTGGGCTCCAAAATTCGGCAAGAGCATAGTGATCGTAAGGATTGCAACCATAAACAATTATTCTAACGTTCAGTGGGCTTTCGTTGCTTCCAAATTCTCCCTCACAAATGAACCAAGCTATAATTAAACTGGTGAAGCACGAAGCCGAGGGGCAACCAACTTATTCAAGCAAAGGCTGGGATGGAAAAGGTCGAGAAATACTACCACACGCAATTCAACTCAGGTTATCAAAATCTCCCAAAAATTGGAAAAGGACCACTAGAAACACTATTAGAATGCAGAGTAGTCTAAATTGACAGCAACATAGCTGTAATTTGCTGAAAAATTTTATCACAAGATGAAAATAGGGTTGTCTAGCTACGCAGAGGAAAATTTATTCAATATTTAAAAATAAATGTGAATAGGGTTGTCTAACGATCCAGGGGAAAACTTACAAAATAAATGCTTAAAGTAAAATCCAACTAGTTATTTCAAATACTGCAAGCGAACTACAAACTAAGCGTAACAGCGCCCCTCTCGCCGCCCCTCCGCGTCGCCCGCGCTAGCTCCCTCCGTAGCTCACTCCCATCCGTTCGGTCAGAAATTCGCGGGAAATCTACCTATCTCTGTCGCGCAGTCTGTAGCCGTTCCGGCATCGGTAGCCTTGTTCACAATGAACTTTGTTACTATGACCTCAAATGTAGAGGATAAAATTCCTTAATTAAGGCCGTGCCCAAATTATTTTTCCGCGTGCCATCAATGGCACGCGTGCCATTGGTTCGCCACCCCTGGTCTATAGTATTTGTAAAATTGACTACAAAAAAAAAAAAAACTTTTAAAAACTCAAGTATTGAATAACCTTTTCTCCACAAGCACCCCTTCCCCCCCATCGCTCTATTGTCTTAATCTTGTCCCGAAATTGTTATTTTAAAATATGGCAACCCTATATGAAACACCCTGTAGAAGACACTTGCACAGTGTGTGTGTGAGAGACACTTCCGTATTTGAATACTTGTTTCTCGTTTGTGTTGCGCAGAAACATAACCCCAGATTTTGAAGTGGAAGCACAAGATATCGTTATTTGTAGAACCAAAAAGAACGCTTATTAAAACCAATGTAATAGCAAAATCAACATGATAACCACAGACTCATCCATAATTGTGAAGTAGAAGTACAATAAAGTTACTACTACAACAACAAAATGGAGAGTGATTTATATACTTTCGGAAGTAGCTTAAATACGTTTTTGCAAAAGAATCAGCCCAGTGAAGCAGAGCGATTTATTTCCCAAATTAATAGAACTTTCACTGATAGCGAGCTTTCGGCCATTACGATTGGTAAGAATTGTTACTTGCTAACAAAAATTGTTTCTTCAATGAATTCACTAAAAATCATAAATGTAAAACTTACGCTTAATGACATCTGTGTGATAGGTTGTTAGAATAGACTGGGTATCCATGTTCTAACTCGAACATAGGATTTACGTTGAATTGAACGTTTTGCTTACTGTTGCTCGCCTATTCAACTTACAGGAAAGGTAATGGTATCAATAGAAAGACATTATTGCGCATCAAGTCATACCAACAATAGAACTAATTTTACTGACGTGATACAGAAATAACGACAAAACACTTAAAAATCTAATGCGCAACGTTGATTGTCTATGTTCGACTTGAGAGTGGACACATGGTACTTATATTTACTGAAATTTGCGAAGAAAATTCATGTCTAGTAATCAAATGTAAAAATTAATATTATTGCAAGTTGGGGCTACATTAATATACCTAGCAGATTAGCTTTGATATAGAAGCTGGTTCATGTTACCATTTTTTAATAAACACAAGCAGATATTGCAAAATTATACCATATTGCGTTTAAACTTCTCTTAATGCAAGGCAAACATGTTAAAGGAAGGGAAAATAGGTAGTAGTTCCGCTTTTGCTGCAAAAATACTTCTAAAAGATAATTAGCAATCATTTAGCGATTTTAACATTTTTTTATTGTGCTCTTTAATAACTGTTCTTTGACTTGTTAATAAATGTAAAAACTTTTGTTTAAAATTTTCCTTATATTTAGAGCTAGAACCAATTACCAATTATTACTTATAAGCTCGAATAGTGTTAATTTGAATCATGCAACTCCTGTATGAGAATTATTATTGGCATTAATCGAGATCCACCGTATAGCCTACAAACACTTCTCAATCTGTATTAAAAATAATTCACGATAGTCTTTTGTTAATGTTGAACAACGTAATTAAGAAATTAAATATATTAACTGTGTGTATGGAAAACCATTAGACATGTATAACTATTATAAATTGTGTTTGTAATAACTATTAACTTACATTTAACTTGTTTTAAGTTATTATTTATATTGCTCTAATTTGTAGATACATGTATGCTGAACATTTTTGATGAATCAACTGGATTATTAAACTTCATAAAGAATATACTACATAAACTAGAATATAAGAAGGTCAAACTTAAATGCTTTGAGCTCTTATATACCTTAGTTAATAATTTTTCGAGTAAAGTACAGAAGCATCTGATAAATATTACGAAAACATGTGCTCCAGTGGTGCGTTCTTCTGCTAGTGCTATCGAAAAGCATAAAGCACTTGAATTGATAACTCTAATCATTCAAAAAGGGAATTTTTATGCAGATACTGAAAATGATGTTGACGCTGAACTGGCAGATTTGTATAATAATACATTGTTTAAGTGCCTTCACCTCAGGTTTGACAAGAGTAACACAGGTATGTCACCATTCTTAGTTTCTTAGTATTTAATGATAGTATAGTTTTATGTTAGTTGCTTTAACAATTACTTTGTGAACTTCTAAATAGGTATAGTATTGGTTACTAGTACAGGCTTACCTCATAGTTACGTCACTTTCCGTTCCACGTCGAAACACCGTCTTTTTTTCATTTATTAAAGTATATACGACACTGCAGTCATCATATTTATACATAACCGATAAAAAAGCAAAATTTTTCATTAAAAAGAAACCCTACTCTAGGTATAGTGTGCTGAAGATTCGAGTACGCAGCATAATAATCTCGTAAATGGTAAGATAGAAAGATTAAAAACAATATGCAGCAACTTAAGAGCTGTGCCTGTGCACAACTTCACAAAATTTGCTTGGTTTAAGCTAGACAGTCAAAAACCAAAAATTTTGGATTTTTCATGTAGTCCATTATTCAGTTAGAATGAAACTTTTTTTAAATTACTAAGACACTTGAAAGAGATATTCAAATATGGTTCTAGCTTTTCATTTCTATAACTTCCATGATATTGGTACTAACTTTTTTATTTTGAAGAGATACGCTAAAGACATATTTCTGTTTTGTTGTTGTGTACAAAAAACAATGTTTTGTTATAAGGTTGGGCGTATGTAATCAAAAACAAGCGAATTCTTCAGTTTGTATCTCGGTTCGGTTATTTAATTTCAATGAAAATTTGTACGTAAACTGCAATAATCTGTCTGTAAAACTTAAACAATTAAATATAATTATTGGTATTTGAATCTTTAAAATTTCACAGAAAACGTTAAAAGTTAAATCTACCTAAATTGAACATGCTACTTCATTCTGATTTTTGCTTTGCTGCCTTACATTTCATAATCGCCATTTTGATGAAGGCACTTATCGCACAGTGGTACGAGCTTTTCTATGCCCTCCTCAAAGAAGATTGCCAACTGTTCACTCGTCAACCGTTCATGTTGGTTTTCAGCATCTGATGATGAATTTTGGCTGCATTATGCCCTTCAGAGGATATGTCTTCAGCCGTAATTCGCTTTCTTCAGGCTGAAGACATAGACTCTGAAAGACATAATGCAGCCAAAATGCATCGTCAGATAAGTACAATTTATGAAGAACAACTGTTCGTGAGAATGGTGCATAAAGTGTAAAGAAGAAGCTGAAAACCAACAAACGGTTGGCTGAGGGAACAGGCAGCAACCTTCTTTGAGGAGAGCATAGAGAAGCTCGTGCCACTGTATAAGTGTCTTCACCGAAATGGCGATTATGTAGAATTGTAGGTGGGGATTGTACTTAAATTTTCTATATCTACTATAAAAAAACTCGTAGTTCAGTGGTGTGATTTTAATTTACTTTTCAAATAAAGCTGAAAGTTGCATTTGAAACTTACCAAAACATGATTTTAGGAAAAAACTTATCCTGATCTAATTTAAATACCATCCCATAACTGAAGAATGCACTTTTGTTATTTACATTAAATACAAACATAATTTTTTTTTAAAATTAGTTTATAGAATCACCAAATAAGATTATTTAGTACAAACATGGGCCGTTTTATGTTCAGATTACATTAAACATAACAAACCAAAGTGAAAATAAAATAACGTTGAGCACAATGGACACTACCAAATTCTTTAGAAGAAATATTGACAGTTACTGGGTAAAATGGAATAGATTTTCATTAAGGATGGGCTTATTCATGGTCACGTGCCCTTCACTCATTTTCAAGCACTTTGCAGATCCTAAAGTGTTTCATAATTAACCAAATTTCTATCTCATACCATATCACCAAAAGTCCATTATTATTATTATTTACCAGATCCTCATATGCTTTTATGAATAGTTAAAATACTCCAATCAGTTGCATGCATTATGTCCTTGAAGAGCTATAACTCTAAAACAAATGCTGTAACTTTGCGGAATGATGGCAATTCAAAATCGTCATAAGTCGAGGTGTTGTAACACTGGTTATAGTTGTACAGGAAATGAATGGCAATTTATATACAGTTACACCCTGAGTTGTGTTCAAATTTCCATATATTTTGATTAACCGCCACTCTCCACACTGTTTGCACAAGAGAAGACCAAACAGAAGAATTCAACATTAACAGGGGGTCCGCTAAGGAGACACGCTCTCAACGACTCTTTTTAATCTGGCACTGGAAGACGTAATAAGATGAATAGATATACAAGGAAGTATAAGAAGCAAGGAGGCACAAATCATCGCCTATGCGGATGACATAGTCATCATCTCGAGATCTTGGAAAAAATTAAAGGAGATTTTTATAAGAATGGAGAAAGAAGCAGGTGAAGTAGGGCTGACAATCAATGAAAGTAAAACAAAATATATGAAATATCAAAGAGGAAAAATAGATGATATCAAGGAAGTAAAGATAGGAGAATATACCTTTGAAAAAGTACGATCCTTCAAATATCTGGGAATCCAACTAACACATAATAACGACCGTAGTGAAGAGATCAAGGAGAGAATTCAAATGGGACATAAGGCATACTATGCAAATAGAAACATACTGAAAAGTAAAAAAGTGAAGATGAAGACTAAAATACGAATCTATAAGTGTTTAATCAGACCAGTGGTATTATATGGCTCAGAAATAATGTGCCCTACACAAATAGAACAAGAACAATTAAGGATATTTGAGAGGAAAGTATTAAGAACGATAACGGGAGCCAAGAAAATAGAAAATGGAGAGCACAGACAATACATGAATCACGAGCTACTGGGGATAATGGAAGGAGAAGACATCTTGAAGATAATGAAAGCACAACGGATTAGATGGCTTGGACATATAATGAGAGTGGAAGAGACAAGAATTATAAAAAAAGTAACAACGTGGAAGCCGGATAAGAATCGACCGAGAGGAAGGCCAAGAAACAGATGGTACGAAGAAGTGACAGAAGACTTACGAACCATGAAAATAAAGGACTGGAAAGAGAAAACAAGAAATAGGATAGAATGGAGGCAGATAGTGGAGAAAGCAAAAACTCACCAGAAACTATAGAAGTAAAACAAAGAATTGGAAACATTGGACTAATCCACCCCAACAAGAGGATTACATTCTTCGAAAAGAAGTGGCGATATTCTATCAAGAATGAAAAGCCAATTATTATTATATTACTGTAATTCGATTGAAAAATGACTTCCCATAGTGCCAAAATCGTGGATCCTGACGTAGCGCCTATGTCACGAGCACGCGCACGTGTCACAAGCACGCCCACATCTAAAATCCATCCAAAATCAACTAAAGGAGGCCATACACGCGGATATAAATATTCGCCGAAAATGGAAAACGAGGATTTAAGAAGGATATTGCAGGAAGAGCTATCGGAAATACATATGTTACAAACTGAAATGCAAGAAGAACTACAGAGGAATCAGCGGGAATTACAAAACAGGTTATCAGAATTATACCATCAAAAGGCGAAGATAAGAAAAAGAGAAGAAAGAATAGACAAAGAAAGAAAAGCATATAAGGAATTGGAAAGATTAACGAAAAGCTACAAAATCCAGGACAGCATGAAGCCAAAAACAGAATAGTATACACTGCGGATGAACTTTTGAGGCTACAAAATAGGAAACAGTAAAAAAGAGAAGGAAAACTGTGCAAAAAGAACCGAAGCATTGAAGATCAGAAAAAATGGAAAGAAAATTGATCAAAAAACTGAGAAGAAACAAATACTATACTTCGCAACATGGAATCTGCAAGGAATTAATCAAGCAGGAGCTATAAAAAATCTTTATCAGTGAAGCTGAGAAATACAACATTTGATTAATGACTTTATAAGAAACAAATATTAAAGATGAATCAGATGACTATGTTTTTAAGAACTACGGAAGCAATCAAAATAGATTTGGAACAGGGTTCTTAATACAAAAGCAAATGGTAGATAGAATTATAGATATAAGTTATATAAGAATAATAGGGGAGCAAACAAAAATTTATATAATAAATGGACATGAAGAATTGTAAAGAGTCTACGACAATTGTCCTAGATTTGACGTGAAAATAGTAATGGGTGATTACAACGCCAAATTAGGAAAGGAGGAAGTTTATAAAGGCATAATAGGGAAAAACTAACCATGGCAAAACAACTGATAATGGGGGAAAAACTCTTAAACTTTGCCACCGAACGGAACTTACGAGTAAAAGCCACATACCTACAACATAAAGATATTTATAAGGGGACTTGGTTTAGCTCAGAAGGCCAAACTATTAACCAAATCAACCATATACAGGGTGTAAAAAAAGTCTGGAATATAGCAAATATTTCAGAAACTACCGGAGATGAATTTTTCAAAATTGCCAGACTTATATAGGTAAAAACGGCGCATCTAGGAAGGACAAAACCGTTTCTGTAACTGTACAGGGTGAGTCAGAAAAAATACCAACTTTTGTATTTTAAATTGGACACCCTGTATATTAACGAGGAATCAAATAGTCCTTCAAAAGACAAATTCAACGATATAGGGTTTGACGGATTTATCTGTCAAAATGGCAAATGTGGGGTGACTTAAAGAATAAGGTTTACAACAATAGATCGGTTAATATTGAAGCTTTAAAGGATCATATTAAAAATGAGATACGTCAAATTTGAAACATGCAAGTAAAATTACAGACTTAAAAAGCCAAAGAGGAGCAGATAGTAGTGAACATATAATGGTTAGGATTACACTAAAGGAAGAAATAACGCAAGTAAAGATAACATGGAAAGGAAAGAACAGGTTAAGCTTAGAGTCCCTAAACAAAGAAGAAACACGAAACAAATATATGAACATGATTCAAAGGGGATTAGAATTAAATGGAAATGGAATGGGTATTAACAACGAATGGGAAGCAATAAGTAAAATAGTGAACAAAAAGGTGGAAGAAGTATTAAGAAACAAGAAGAAAGACAGAAACGAATGGTTTGATGAAGAACCCAAAAGAAAGATTGAATAAAGTCTAAATTAAAATACTTAAGAAAAAATAGTAAAGAGAATAAAGAAAAATATCAACAGGATAGAAGAGCGACCAAAAATGTAATAAGAAATAAAACAGACAGTATCAGAACAATCAGTTGGAAGCAATGGAGGAAAACTTTAAACAAAACAAGCTGAGGTGGTTTTACGCAAAAACGAGAGAAATGAAAAAGAAACAACATATACAAATATTCATGGAAAAGGAAGGAAAAAAATAGGAAACAAATAGGAAATTAAAGAGCTATGGGTAGACTACTATGAGCAAATGTTTCAAGACATATAACAATGGGAAAAAGAAGAAGTAGATGCAATTGAAGAGAATAGTGATATCGAACCACCTACACTAGAGGAAACGCAAAAAATTATCATAGATCTGAAAAATAATAAAGCAGCAGGTAGTGATAGTATATATAATGAATTTTTGAAATACGGGGGACCAACTTAAATTGAAAAAGTTCATAAATTAATAATCAAGATCTGGGAAAAAGAAGAAATGCTTGAAGTATGGAAAGAATCAATTATAATTCTTATTTGCAAAAAAGGTGAGAAGGGAAAATTCGTAAACTGCAGACCTATAAGCTTGCAAAACGTAGTGCTAGCAAAATTAATAAATCAGAAATTGAAAAACGCAACTAATTTACTATTAGGAGATTAACAATGTGGCTTCTGTGCTAATAGATCAACAATTGATAATATCTTTACCATAAAACAAATTCCAGAAAACTGTTGGAGGAAAAATAAAAATATATATTATACCGTGTGTCCACAGGAGTACGCACCATAGAGATAAGATAATGCTAATAGAATATAAATATCAACCAGTGCTATGACCACCGTCCCTTTTCTTGTACATTTATAACAATATTGTTTCATACAGTGGCGAGTCAGAAGCTAGAAAACAACGTTTTAGGGTGTCGGCGATCATAGCATTAGCTGATCTTTCTATTCTATTTGGTTATCCCAATGGTGCGTCCTCCTGTGGACACACGGTATATAAAAAGGAACGAGATAGTAAGAACCTCAAGACAATATAACTGTCGTAGCAAGCTACAGGGATTAGTAAAGATGACAAAAGAATCCTTCAGTAAAGGAAGAGTAGATAGAGAAGAAACAAGGAAGTTCCCAACAAGTAGAGGACTGAAGCAAGGAGACCCACTGTCAAGTACTCTATTTAATCTAGTACTTGAACGCACAATTAGGAAAAGCAGTATCAAAAGAAATGGTAATAGACATAAAGGTCCACACCAATGTCTAGCTTTTGCCAACGACGTATTGATTCTGGCTAGAACAAAATATACACTACAAGAAATGGCAACTACAATAATAAAAAATGCGGAAGGAATGGGAATGGCAATAAATGATCAAAAATCTCAATTTATAATAATGGGAGAAACGAAGGAAGGTGAACTAGTTTAAGCTCGTTTAAAGTACCCCGTAATAAGAAATCTAAACAATTTAAGTCCATGATATTGAACCACCTCATAAGACATAACTCCATAACCAAAGGGTTAACACTCAATTGGTACTAGAGTTTTTAACTTAGTTATTAATGTAGAATCGCATGATCTTCAAAGCAAATGCCATTTTCAAAACCCATTATTGTAATTTAAAATAAAGAAAATCATTCATTTAATATTTTGTAGAAAAGTAGTTGAAGTAACTCAGTCAATTTTTAATGTATTGCTTGATAACCATAATTTATAATGACATATTTCTTTTTAGTCCAAGAAGAGTTGCTGGTAGCAATTGGAGCTGTAGCAAAGAAATTTCCAGCAGTAGTAACTGATCCAGCCGAGTTACTTAGAGTAATAATCAATCAATTAAACAGGGAGCTTCACAAATCAGATAAATCATACCCAGTTATAACGGGTTGTATTACAGCTCTCTCAAATTACCTTGAAAGTTTTCCTTTTAATCCAACAGAAGATACGGCTACAGCAGATACTGTATATAAATGTGTTAAAATGTTAGCGGATCCTGAAGATGCTACCAGAAGAGTTGCGTTTAGAGGTACTGTACTTTATAATGTTTGGTTACACATTTTAATAAGTTCTAATAATTTTAGAATCACTATCGCTTGTAACGAAACATATTACTTTGTTGAGGCATGCACTGTATTCTGAAGCGAAGTGGTGGCATATCACTTTATTAAAGTGGTTTAACTTAGGTCCAGATGATCGTAAAGTAGCATATAATATATTACAAGTTTTTTATCAAGAAATAGCTAACATATTAAGCACACAAAATAAGGATAGTGATCGGGAAGTTTTTAAAGTAAGTATAAAAATAATGTTAGTTGAAGCACTTTGCATTGCATTTTCATTCTCTCCTGGATGTTACATTTTACTTGGCTATAAATGTACATGCATAAATAGATGTAGTTTATTTGTATCAGTGTCAAATTAAGACAAATAAACTTATATTTATTAAATTATTCTGAATAATCAATAAAGCAATTAATTGCTATTGAAAATTATTTGTATTCCAAGACGGCAGAAAAAAATTGTTTAAAATATCCAAAAATCGGTTCTTTAAGATAACTCAAAAACGAAAAATCATATCGAGGATTTCTATTCGTCATTTTATTAATCCTTTAATTACACAATTTTAATCTATTTAACCAAATTTGTATCTCTTACTATAATGAGATCCCCATAGTCGCACTCCTTATCTTGTACATACTGTATATGTAACCATTAATAAAAATTATAAGGAATTGACTCCATATTTTACTGGAACAAGAAATATGTACAGGTTACAGAAAGTAGATTGGGACGCGGTGAAAATCGGAACTAATGTTAGAATCTAGTAATTTTCGAGTTTCGTATTGGTAACATTTTTACATCTATCATATTGACATTAAATTGTTAACCTTATTTAAGCTAAATGACACAATAAATCAGAGGCGTATGGTATATTATCAGTTCTTGAATGTTAATAGGATTGCGGAAATAATTATGTACGTTGAACAACCAGGCTCTGCTAAACCTTCTATCCCAGCAACAGCAATTTCCACACTTTAAAACACAAAGGATCTATCATATGATGTTACTCACTCCGCAAACGAAATCCCTCTACCCACCGTTGCTGTTTACTTGTCATTTAAAATATAACCTAACTTTGTATGTTTTTGACAACTTTCCACATATTGCCAATTCATCAAATATGATCACAGCGCCTTTCATGACCTACCTTGACACCCAATCTACTTTCTGTGACCTGTACCTAATTAGTTTTCTCAGTATGTTGTTACTTGTAATAACTGTTGTAACAAAATAAATTAGAACACTAATCTTACCTTATGCAGCTGGTAAAATACCCGTTAGCTTCTCAATAATAGAACAGTAGAGTGGTTGTAGTTCAATTACATTATAAAGGATCAATCGTTATAATTACAATATTAATGAATGGGCGCCAGACTCTGTCAAGTGACTACAGATACCTTGATAGAGCCACTCGACATATTTATGCTGATCATTTAAGAACAACACAAAAAGCATCAAGGAAACAAAATCATATATTTAATAATAGCGGTTATATATAAAACGTTAAGTATGTATCTTATCCAAATAATTCAGGTGCAAAATATTGTAGTTAAAGTAAAATACAACGTGAGTTTGTAATTGTAGAAGCACGATTACTTTATAGTCTAAGAGCTGGTGACATTTTTTAGTGATTATTTAGTTAAGGCCTATTTTTTGAGAGAATGTTGCGGGAGGCATGTATAAGTGTCATCTGTAAGGATTATCCTTGATAACGGTATCGGACGCAAGAAAAGAAATATGAAAGTCTTAGAAAAAGAGGAGTAAATGAACAACTGAGAAAAGCCATAGCAACTATATACAAGAAAACTAGAAATTATGTAAGAACAGGGAATATGAAATCAGAGGAGTTTCTGACCAAGGAAGGGCTAATACAGGGAGGAATACTCACTACTCAGTTCGATACTCTTCAACATAATACTTAACAATATCTTAAAAGAAATAAAAACACAAACAAAGAAATTACACGTAGGGTATAGGAACATGCAGATGGTGGACATAGCTGAAAGTGCCTTCGCTGATGATGTAATAGTATATGCAAAGAATGAAAAAGACTTACAAGCAAACTTAAATATCTGGAATACAGCACTAAAAAAGAGAAACTTGAAAATAAATAAAGAAACGACAAAAGTGATGACAATAGGAAGAAATGATACAAGAGTAAAAATTGAAATAGATGGACGAAACATAGAACAAATAGAAACATTCAAATATCTAGGAGTAAATATACACAAGAGTGGAAAAGAAGACATGGAAATAAACAGTAGAATAGAAAATACGACAAAGCTATATTATGCAATGAACAGGACAATCATAAGAAAAAAGGAAATATCGAGGAAGACAAAAATAACAGTATATAATACAGTGTTCAAACCAATCTTAACATATGGAGTGGAAAGTTGGATTTTAAATAACAAAATGAAGAGCAGAATACAAGCCATACAAATGAAGTACTGAGAGCAGTTAAAGGAGTTACCCGAAAAGATAAAATAAGAAATTAGCAGATAAGGCAAGAACTAAATGTAGAACCTATTTTGGAAAGTATCACGAAGCAACAATTAAGATGGTTTGGACATCTGGTTTGCATGGAAGAAGAAAGACAGACAAAAAGGGTATGGTTAGCGAAACAACACAAAAAAGATTAAGAGGAAGACCACGAAAAACTTGGAACGGGGTGATAGCGGAAAATTTTACAAAACAAGGAGTAACATGGAAAGAAGGAACGAGAATGGCAAGCAACAAAAAAGAATGGGCAAGATATGTTCATAGGAAGTGATATATAGTAGTTAGTGTACATAATTATAGTCCAAGAGCCAGCAACGGATTTCTTACAGTATTTTTAACAAGTCTGTAACTGTTATGGAAGGTCCCTTTGAATATACTGAGAAGAGAACCCGTAGTCGGGCAAGCCTGCGGTGGTGGTTTTAGCCCCCTTGCATTCTTGAAGGGCGGAAAAAAATAATGTGTCAAAACTGACACAAAACCTGTGAATAATATGTTGGTAATACTGTAAGTCTATGTCAAATTCGAGGTTAGCAGGTTAGGTTTTGCGTCAGTCTGTGTCAAAACTGACCGAAAACCTAACCTGGTAACCTCGAATTTGACAGACTTACAGTGCCACCAACTTATTCAAACGTTTGAATTTCCACAGCCCGCTGAGGATCAGTTTTTTTGGATCTCTCAATATTTTACAGTAAATGGTTAAGTTTATTATGCAACTTTATGTGAATCTGGGGTAAACTTAGCACCCGCGAAAGCGTCTATCAATCTTTTTACTTACATAAGATATGATTACCTTTAACCTAGCAAAGAGCCAGACTTGTTATACTTTTTTCTTATTATTTTTTTCCATCCTTCAACAACGCAAGGGGGCCAAAACCACCACCACAGGCTTGCTCGACTACGGGTTCTCTTCTCAGTATATTCAAAGGGACCTTCCATAACAGTTACACGCTTGTTAAAAATACTGTAAGCAAACCCGTTGCTGGCTCTTGGACTATTATAACTGAATTGTGAATTTATAATTTACATTATTTGAATTGTATACCTTAACACCCTACGGGTAAATAAGGTCAGATTATATACAGGGTGTCCAGATTTCGTAGGGACAACATGGGTAACTTTTGTATTTGAAGAGATAGAGAGATGGTTAAATTAGCAAAAAGGTGCAGGTTTGAGAGCTCATTAAGAATCCATCTTCAAATTTTACTTGTCATGGCCCACTTGTCTAAAATTAAAAAGAAAACAAAATCTCCTCATTTCTTTTATATGCCGTAACTTTTTTGCTACTTAAGATATTGAGATGCGATTTGAACTAATTTGCATGGTAATTTAAATACTTTTATTGGCACTTAATAAAACCAATTTTATTTGTGTAAATTTTTAGTAATCTAACCTAACCTCAAAATTTTAAATTAGTACCGTGCAATTTTTTTGGCCCTTTTAAGAGAGGATTTTTTTCTGAATGCAATGGTGTATTACATGATATGGGAACTTTTAAAAAATTTTGAAAAACTGAGCTTATTCTTTTTACAGGCAGAAATCACGTATTCAACGTGGCCAATGTAACATGCTTTTCTAAAAATTTGCAATTCATTTAAATTTGTTAAGTTAACCGCTAATTTAACCTTCCGGCAGGCGCGCTTACTTTTATAACACGATCGGGCACGTGTTGTATTTTTTACAACATATACAGTTTGCAATAATTAGAATATAAATTTCTACAAGATATCTCAGGAAATTTGTTTGTTGCATTCTAAGTAACTAATATTTATAAATAGAAAGATATTAATGAAATAATTATATGCACTGTTAAAAGAATTTCAACTAACTAATACAAGAGTTGTGAGAAATTATAATATTTATACAGTTACTGCACTGAAAAAAAATAACATGTAATACAATATTAATTCGAATAGGAAAAACCCTAACATTGTAAGGCACATTGCTAATTATTAAATTAAGGGTAATTTTACATTACTAATTACGACTGTAATACTCCTTTTTTTCGCTACGGTATTCGGGGGTTTTAGTTATTTTCCAAATTTATGCAATTTTATTATGTATGACAAAATATTCTGAAGTTTATTTAGTAAAATAGATGCATTGTATTATTAACGTAAGTTGTTTGCACTAATTTAAATAACCAATCTGTTCACATTGAATAACATGAGCGGGCGCGCGTAGTAAATTATGCAACTTGTGCATCCATCAGCCTATATTGATAAGAAATACTTCGAAATTAGTTGTACTTTTTACAACAGCGCGCCTGCCGAAAGGTTAAGTACTTTGTTTATACATGTTGTATATTGTATCTCGAATTGCCATCTTCACACCATCGTGTAAATCCATGGATTTTGATTTATGCCTCAGCCTTGATTTTTCTGAACTAGACAAAATCTGATCTCTTTTACTTTGCTGCTTAATCGTTGTAACACTTGATTCACTGATTTTTAATGCATTTGTTACTCTCTAAAATTTAGAATTACTTAATATAACGTACTATGAATAGCTATACTTCACAAATTGCAGTTAGTGGTAACAGCGGCCCCCCATTTACTTTTTCTGCTTCAAAGTATTCTAAAAGCGAAAGAACCATTGCTCGGACCTGAGAATTCAAACGTTTCCCAGGCATTGCTCTCCAGAAGTTCAAAACAAATAGGCTGGAAACACGAACGTACATAACGTAACCATGAAATTTACGAAGCCGACTGCATACCTGATATGAAAAACGCAAGTAGTAGTACTTTTAAAAAGAACTGTTTATAATTCTAACGAAAGCCAAAAAAACTGCAAAAATGCACTTGAAACCAGAAAATAAACAACCGAATAATTTGACACAAGCACGAAGTCAGATTAGAAACCAAATTCATAAGGCTTTGCCCGGCATATCACAGCTAGACAGTGCTGTACTATTTCTGTTTCACTCGTATTTGGACACACGTCGTAACTTAATGGGTACGATAGCAGAAATCAGTTACTGTTGTTTTCTTTGTTTGTCAAACGCAACAAATGTAAAAATGCTATACTAAATTTCACTTAAGAATGCAGGAGATGGCGCTCTGAACTCAAACTCAGTTTTACATTAGGAAAATATAAGGGTGTGTGACTGCTCATATTTTACAATAGTTTTGTCTTATATAATTCCAATAAACGTTGTAGGCCAGCTTCTTTTATTCACTATTTATAAGTTTTTTTTTAAATATTTTTAGGATTCATACCGAGTGTCAAATTGACAATTTTGAAAAAATATTTTAATTTCAGATGGTTCTAATGATGACTTTGTTTCGACCAATCATGGCCGTAGTTATGATTACTACTTAGTTCCAACTACTGCATGCTTATTTGAAATTTAGTGTAGACAACTATTTCTGTGATTACTTCGTATACAGATGACTTCGGGAGAAAAAATCCTGGGACAGATTATAGAAACAGTATATATGACTTGATATTAATCTCTGATTTCTGCAATATAAAAATGTAGACATTTTCATCTCTTGTTTTCAAATTAGTAAAATATTTGAACATTTTAAAATTTTCAATATTTGCCATTATACCCCCTAAACTGTACTTAAAAAAGTGATCAAAACATCGCCACTAGTTTTTTTTTAACTGTAATAGCTATGGAGCTATCCTGCAAAACACACGAATTGTGGATGGACACCCTGTACTATTTAACAATTTCATGGATGGTGGAGTATTTATAATCCTATAGTTTAAAGGTATTGAGATTACACTTGAAAGTGCATTCCAAGTACAATGTAGCAGGTCATAATAACACAGCCCACATATGAACATTAGTATGATTATTAATATTACCTATTTGTTTCAGTACTTCTTCGATTACTTTGTAGAAGTGATTATGAAAGCTTCATCTGAGGACCATTCTTCTACAGAAAACTATCAAATACATCTTGCCATTCGAGGTTTTGGATTATTTGCCCGAGCTTTTAAATTACACATAACAGCTCAGGAGATTAATAAAACTTTTGTAACTATTTCGCACATATTGGAACATACCTACATCTTAAACAAAGAACCGAGTAATGATGAAATAATGTACTTACCAGATTATGTGCAAACTCTCTCCTTTATAACAAGCAACTTGCCACAGTTAAGTGAAATTCACATAAACTGTTTGCAGGGAATTTCCATTTTGATGATTAAAATATTCCCAAAAATGCAAAGTGCACAGCATCATTTAGTTGTAGATGCCTTTGTGATATCATCATATCAACTTCTGCAATGTAAAGGCAATGCTTTGGAAAATTTTATGCAAGATCTTATCTATCAAGGCGTTAT
Organism: Agriotes lineatus; assembly: GCA_940337035.1. Classification (NCBI taxonomy): domain Eukaryota; kingdom Metazoa; phylum Arthropoda; class Insecta; order Coleoptera; family Elateridae; genus Agriotes; species Agriotes lineatus. The sequence continues at coordinate 67,666 of CALNHX010005745.1, forward strand.
TTGGACATGTTCGCATACGACTGCTTTAGATGCAGAGTTGTACAAAGATGAAATTCAACAAATGGTTACATATAAAAATTATTTACCATTGTGGAATGGTCTTTTAAATATGGTAAATGGTATAAAATATGAAAACTATGAAATAACTGTAAAAGCAAGAAAAACCATTGTAAGAAAATTAGTGGATGAACTTATAAAAACACTATTTTTGCTTATAAATAAACTAAATCTAAACACCAAGCTGAAAGACAGCAACCAACCAATTACTGATCCAAGTTCGGCATATGAAGCTGTACAAACTAATGATTTTGTTATATTTGTTAATGTCGTTGATTTTTATCAAGACATACTGGAAAGAGTTGAGCCCTATTTATTTAAAAATTGGATTAATATGTACATCGATCAAGTGATTATTAAATCGATGAAGTATCCTCTCGTTAGTGGATTTTATAAATTGTTAGCTGCTTGTTTACGAATGTGTGACAAACTGAATTATTTCGATGAATCAAAACTTGCATCTAAAGAAGATTTAAGGGTTTGTTATCAAACTGTACAGACTTTTTTGCAAGAAATATTATGGAAAATGAAGCAATTCAAAGACGACTTACAAATAGCATGTTTGAACGTTGTATTAGCTACACCAGTGTGTATTATAAAGGATGTTTTGCCATATGCTGCTTCGGCATTTATCACATTATTTTCTGTGGGTCGCAGCTATTTAAAACTAGCCGACTTGGGAATTGATACGCTAGAAAGGTGGCTGAAACACTTACCCTTAACAGATACTGAACCTTTTCTAAAGATAGTGCTGCCTTCCCTAGATTCTTACTTAAAAAGTAGATCATTGGGTGGAAGTTTAACTACAGATGCCGCAATAAAAATCAGAAAGACCAAAAAAGCTGTTAACAAAAGAAAAATATTAGTTCAAACCGAACCTGAACTATTTAAATTGCAACTAAAGATTTTGTCTTTTATAGGCCAACTTAACAGTAATCTGTGTTTGTCATTTGTACACTTTGGTGAAAATGTTGAACCAGTTGTGTGGAGTAAAACGCCTTATTTAAAAGTAACGTTACCATACACCAATGGCAAGCTAAACTTGTATTTAGATAAGTTTGTACCGAGAATTGTTGAGCTAGCATCGTACTCGAGTGATCGCAAAATACGGCTAGCCGCTTGTGAATTGCTACATGCTGTTATTATGATTATTTTAGGAACCAGTAAGTTAGATTTTATTTATATGTTATTTATTTGTAATTAATTATTTTTAGGCCATCCACTAGACGCATCTAACTTGAAGGAATTGGATTCTTTGCTGGAAGTGGTAGCCAAACCAATAATAAAGCTGGGGTGTGATACAGATGAAGTTGTTCAGCAGCTGTATTCTCCCCTGGCTTTACAGTTAATGCACTACTATTCTCACCCTCAACAGATGTATAGCTCTCACACGCAAATTATAATTGAAACTTTAATCGTAAGTTTTTAGCAAATATATTTTTATTTCCTCAAAACTTCTATTTATTAGTTAAAAAGTTGTTTGTGTCAAGTCACTTTTATATTGTTACTGTTCTACAGTGTGCCTCACTTTAGGCGGCGGCACCCCAGTATTTTTTTATATATGTATATTATCGTTTTAAAAAATTTCTTTTTTTTGTTTATACCTCTCACTAAATTCTACTTTTAGGGTATGTTATTTTCTCTTCACTGTAAAATGCTAGCCTACTGCAATTTAAAATAAACAGCAAAATTGAAGAAGTCGTATTAGGGATTTTTTTATTAAAAAACAAACCATTTTGAAAATCTCAAAAAATTTAAATAACGGTTTATATGATGCATTACATGATCTTCCAGTTACAGTACGGTAGGAAATATACTATCAATTAGATGGGGTGCCTATACATAATGCAGTTGTGGTTAGGGAATGGTTAAATGGGAAATTCCCAGGAATACGGATAGGTCGTAACAGTCCTCCCCCCTTGATATCACACCATTAGATTTTTATTTATGGGAAACTATTTAAAATAAAGTGTATAAAATTAGACCAATAAATATTCAACAACTTTGTGACAGAATAACTCAATGCTGCCAAGACATAAGTTGAGAAAGGTTGTTGGAAACAACAAAAAACGAATAGAAAAATGTATACGTGCTAATGGGGAACTGTACTGTACTTACGATATTTCACTAACGGAACAGAATTTACTAAAAGTGAACAAAAAGTAACGTTTGGTTGAAACAGCTGATGTGGTACATTCACAAAGAAACTCTTCAGCGCCACCCAGGACGTAAAGACATTTTGAACACCCGTTATTTATATACTATTCCATATTCTTTCAACATCTTGCAAATTTTCTGTATCAATTTTGTTGGAAGGCTTTTTCAGAATTTATGTCATTTACATAAATTTTTCCATTTCTTTCTATTGCCTTTTCTATAATTATGTGAGGTGTATATATTTCATTGATGCATGACCTTTGTGGACAAAAACCTGCTTGCTCTGGTCTCAGAATGTTTTCTATTTGCATCTTGAATCGCTCGCAATATAATTCTGGTCAGTATCATATATACTGTTTATGGCATGGTGAGTGATTGGTCACCAACTTTCACCGTTGTTTGGTGGTATGGTTTCGACATGTCATATTTTCTTCATTAATAGTTACAATGTTTCTATCGATAATTCCATATTAGTTTTTATCAGTCCAAAGATGTCATCTATTCCAGTGGCTTTCTCATCGTAAGTTTTCTGAATCTAATTTTGTCTCTAACGAAATTTAACCATTCTTTTTGTATTTTTTGTTTCTGGTTTTATCATTTCTTCCTATTGGAAAAAACTGTTATATATTGGAGCTGCTTCTGCATTTTATATTACAGTAGAACCCCTCCCGTCTGCCCTCGGCTGGTCCACCACTCCGGTTGATCCGACCGTGCTCGAGCCGAACTTGTCCCGACTTGGTATATAAAAAAACTTGGACAGACAGTTGTCGAATTCAGAACGATATCAGGCAGAATATCATACATAAGAATAAAAGGTATACGCAGAAAATTACGTATAATAGATGTCCATGCGCCAACGGAGGAAAAAGACATTTTCTACGAACAATTAGAATGTGTATACAACGTGGCTCTCAAATTATGATATTAAAATAGTAATGGGTAACTGTAATGCAAAGATAGGCAAATAAACAATTTACAGACCAACAATTGGACGTTTTAGTAAGCACGACAACACACGATAATGGGAAAAGACTAATAGACTTCGCTACAGAGAAAATCATGGTTATAAGTATAGTATTCCAACCAAAAATTGGAAAGCTATTTAAAATCCAGTACACCATGAAAAGTGTAAGTCATGTCTAAGTTGGTTTCATACAATCAGTAAATAATATTCTAATGTCAATCAGCTTTCAAGTAATGACAGTTCATCTGCAAACTGTACATGTAACTGTTTTGTTAAGGCATTGTAACATTGTACATGATTTAAGTAGGTACTAATTGAGTTTTTAAAACCGTATAGTAGCATAGAAAATGTTGAAAAACGTGTATGTCTTCCAAACTTCCCAATGCATCTGTCAAATTTGTAGGTTACTGTCGAAGTGTCACTGAATGACAATCAAACAGTAATTTTATGAATTAAATTACGAAGTGACCTACTGTTCTCAATGCTGGCCTGATTTTAAATAGCTTTCCAATTTCTGGTTGGAATACTATACCACGCAGTTTGAGCATAAAAAAGTATATAAAGGGACATGGGTGGCGCTAAATGGGCAAACTGTCAACTAAGTTGATCATATATTAATAGAATAGTGCATCACAAATGCAAGGAGCTATCTAGGAGCTGACGCAGACTCAGACCACTACCTTGTGAGAGCGACATTAAATCAGGACATAAAAACAGACTCGCGACACAGCAAAATGAAACAAAGAAAATATGATGTTGAGCAACTACAAGACCCGGACAAAAGAAAACGCTACCAACAAGAAATAGATATGCAGTTAAATAAAACAAAAGAAACACGGAGTATAGAAGGAGAATGGAAGTGGTTAGAAGAAGCAATCAAGACAGCAGTGAAAATGCAATGTCTGAAAAGAGGTCTGACAATAGAAAAACATGGTACGATGAAGAATGTATAAAAGCGGTAGAAGAAAAAAGAAGAGCCAGAGAGATCATGATCAGCAAAAATTCTGAAGAAAGTAAAAATAAATACAAAGAAAAAAGGAAGAAAGCAAAGTCAGTATGCAGGAAAAATAAGAAAGAGTTTAATGAAAATAAGATAAAAATGATAGAAGAGAAGCTAAAAAACAAAGAAATTAGAAACTTTTACCAAGATGTAAAGAAGGAAAAAATAGGATACCAAGGAAGGACGACTGTAAAGACAAACAAGGAAAGCTAATAAGAAGACCCGAAGAAAGGATGAATAGATGGAAAGAATATTTCGAGGAATTATTGAACAGCAACAAGGATAGGGAGGCAGAAACACCCACAGTAATAACCATGAAGGAACAAGAGCAAGAAGTAAGAGAGATAGAACCACCCAGTAAAGAAGACGTCATCAACAAAACTAAAAAATAACAAGAGCACAGGAAAAAATGGAATCGTATCGGAAATGGTGAAATATCGAGGAAAAAGTTATACGAAAAGCTGTGGATATTGATAAAACAAATATGGCAGGACGAGAAATAACCGGAAGATTGATCAAGAGCATTGATAAGCCCCATACACAAAAAGGTGATAAAACTTCTTGTGAAAATTACAGAGGAATTGCTGTATTGGATATAACGTACAAAATACTAGCTACATTAATAAAAGACAAACTTAATATTGGTTAAAATGACACTGCAAAATACTGAGAACATTGTAAAAGTGCAAGGACAAAAATCAAATCCATTTAGAGTCGAAAGGGGCTTAAGGCAGTAGAATAAGGACAACAGGTACATATAGTTATAACACGGACCACCAGTGCATTGCTTACGCCGATGATGTAGCCATTCTTGCAAGAACAGATAAGGCACTAGAGAAAGTAATCCGCAGTTTAAATGAGAAGGCACCAAAAAATGGGATTACGAATAAGCGAAGATAAATCAAAATACATGGAAATAAGTAGAACAATCAAAATTCAGAGGCTGTAGGATACCTGTGAGGACAAATGAACAACCGAGAATTAGAATTTGAAAAAGTGAACAGTTTTGTGTACCTTGGGGCACTAATAACACCAAATAGTGACAGTGATAGGAAATAGAAGCTAGGCTAGTGAGAGGCAACAAAAGTGCGGGCAATCTATTATCAGTGTAACGAGCACAACAGATATCGCAAAGAACCAAAGTACGAATATATATTACAATGATTAGACCAGCTGTAACATACATTTCTGAAACCTGGATACTGAACAAAAAAGACAAGGAGAAATACTCAGATGGGAAAGGAAAATTCTACGACGGATATATGGAGGACAGAAGGTGGGGGAGATTTGGAAGAACAATGAAGAGACTTATGCCAATGTACACAAAATCCAGACATCATAAGCATAATAAAGGCGCAGAGAATAAGATGGATAGGACATGTCCAACGGCTCCCGAAACAAAGGATGACCAAAATTATGTTACGAGCAGGTTTAATAGGGATCAGAACGAGAGGAAGACCTAGGAGAAAATGGATGGAAGCGGTGGAGGAAGATATAAAGAAGATGGGCATGCAAAATTGGACAGAAGTAGCAAAATGCAGAAAACAATGGAGACAAATAGTTAAAAAAGCCCTAGGCCTACATGGCCTGTAGCGCTTATATATGTATATATATATACTGTTGTAGATGTTTCATCTAAATTTTAAACTCCACTTCTGTCAGCAAACACAGATGATCTTCACAAAGCATTTTCTAGATTGTTGAAAAATGCGTCAACATTGTGTCGATTAAAAGACATTGCTCTTGACAAGCTGCACGCTTCTGGTTGTCTAATGCTGACATCTGGATTCGTTTTTCTAAACCCTTGTAACCAGTCAGTGCCAGCCCTTTTATTTGCTGTCCATTGATGAAGCATTTTAATATTAGCAATGCACATTTCATATGCCAACTCCCTGATGTCTTTAATGGATTGTCTATAACACATCTTGCTACATTGAAATATATAATTTTTTAATAACTACTCTTGATCATTTGTCAATACTCGACGGGTAGCATATTTAGGTTTAAATGTATGTTCCACATCAGGATTACATTTTTGTTTTAAAACGTATCTCGCTAACGTTTTCTATTTTACGCCATTTTGTTCTACTGCTTGTCTTAGCTTCATATGACGTTCAATAACACCCTGAAGGGCAAGTCGCACACTTTCCTTCGTAAAACTGCCCTTGTTACTCTTTCTTTTACGTCCATTTTACTGTAACATAAAATACAATGAAGTGGGGTACCGTCAAATATGTCACCTGTGTAACGCGGCCTCTTACTCCGAGCTCTACACCTACTGAATTATTACTTTAAAATGCTCTGGGTTTGCTAGCTTAATCAGTCGGTGTACTATGAGACTCTTTTTACATCGTCATAGCGGCTATGGGAAAGCTAATATTGCTGAGGTCAACACGTGAACACCTGAAATACGGTACCACTAATGCAAACATGAATGACAATAAAAAGCCCAACAATTTACAATGAGTACATATAATCTGTAAATAAACAAGAACACACCAAAAACAAAGGCACATAACAACAAATACACAAAGTGATTATACTCTACGCCAAAGAGAGTACCTTATTAAATGACGAGCGTTTAATAGCGCTGCAAAGTTAATTTCACTCACTCAAAATGGTTCGTACCTGCAGTTGTCTATTTTTGTTTTATGGGGACGCGTTGTGATTCTTCGCCTCCAATTGCACACGCAGCAAAATGACGCAAAGCCGTTCGGTAATTTACCCTTATCGTTCAGCGACACATTCGTTGACAGTTGCGCAACAGTTTATTACAGCCATGATCGGCAAAGTTGCAATTGTGGTTGGAACTAGTAGCGCGTTCTTTCACACAGAACTAACCTGGTTTTCTTTATTGTTCCTCCCGTAGCCCAGGAAACGCTGCAGGGCCGCTGTAGAAACGGCCTTTGAGCCTGTCGATTCGGCAGTCGTTAGCGTCTTCACGGAGTTACTAAACTTCCTGGTTGGCCCTTGTCGGAGGTCTCTAGTTAAACCGTGGGGGTAGCACGTACCACCTTACTTGCTTGGCTATTTTCGAACCAATTAGCCCGCGCTGTTTGCAGGCTTTCTAGATTCATTGCTCTTGCAGGCCTCTGGCGTTGATTCACATACCGACCGGTTATTCGCCGAACTAAACTGCACTGTCGACGCATTCTTTCACAAAATCGCGGCACGTTGTACTCTATAGTCATTGACTGCGTATACATCAATTATTACTCTATAGTGCTAAACTAAATGAATAAACACAAGAATACTTACTGTCAGGCTTTATTGCTAATTAACATATAATGAAAAGATGTAAAATGAGTAAAGACAGGTGGGACGAATTGATCCGTTTCACCTGGTGGCCCAAAAATTTTGTCTCAAGGTAGCCCTGTTATGAAGTTTTAGAAATCATTATGGCATTCTCATAATAACCTCAAAATCAAGTTAAAATTACGGCCATTCATAATAATAATAATATAATAATAAAGGCATTCCAATCAATAAGATTATAGCCTCTTCTTTCCGAAGTAAGTTAATCCATTTCATGGGGTGGATTAGTCCCCATTTTCCTTGGGTAGTTCGCTTCCTATAATTTCTGGTGTGTTTTAGTTTTTTTGACTATTTCTCTCCATTCAGCTCTGTTATTTGCTTTCTTCTTCCAGTCCTTGACATCCATCTTTCTTAGGTCCTCAATCACTTCGTCGTACCATCTCATCCTTGGTCTTCCTCTTGGTCTGTTTTTCTCTGGCTTCCATGTCATTATTTCTTTTATTATACTTTGATCACTTTTTCTCGTTATGTGTCCTATCCATCTGATCCTTTGTGCTGACATTACTTTTATTATATCCTCTCCTTTCAGTATTTCTGTGAGCTCGTGATTCATGTATTGCCGTTTTACTTCGTTATCAATCCTTTTGAGTCCCATTATTGATCTTAGCACCTTTCTCTCGAAAACTCTTAGTTGTTCCTTTTCTGTTTGCGTGGGGCACATTATTTCAGCAGCATACAGCACCACTGGTCTTATAAGTGTCTTGTAGATTCTTATCTTAGTTTGTACTTTTAGTTTTTTGGATTTCAACATTTCGCGGTTTGCATAGAAGGCTTTGTATCCTTTTTGTATTCTTTCGTGTATTTCATCCTTTCTTTCGTTGTCGTGTGTTATTTGTATTCCTAGATAGTTGAAGTCTTTTACCTTTTCAAACTCGTGATTTTCTATTTTGACTACTTTTCTTGGGTCATCTTTTCCTCTTTTGCACTTCATATATTTTGTTTTACTTTCGTTTATTTCTAGCCCTATCTTCTTTGATTCTTTGAGTAGCTTCTTAAAGATGTCTGTCATTTTTTTTAAAGATCTTGAAATAATAACTATGTCGTCTGCATACGCCAGTATTTGTGCCTCTCTATACTTTATGTTCCCGTGTATATTTAATCTTCTGATTGTTTCTTCTATCGCTAGGTTGAACAATGTCGCCGATAGCGCATCTCCCTGTCGCACTCCTTTATTGATTCTAAATGGTTCCGTATACCCTTCTTCTGTTTTCACTATGGCTTTCGAGTTATTCAGTGTCATTTGTATGCAGTTTCTCAGTTTACCCGGGATCCTCAAATTCTTTAGTGTTTGTATTAGTTTTTTCCTATTTATCTTGTCGAACGCCTGCCTATAGTCTACAAATATCATATGTAATTCTAGGTCATGTTCATGACTCTTCTCCAGTATTTGCAACATTACGTGCAAGGCATCAACTGTAGACCTGCCAGGACGAAATCCCATTTGGTAATCTCCTAATTCCCTCTCCGCATAGCTCATAAGTTTTCTCTGTAATATGGATGTAAGTACTTTATAGGTAGAGTTCAACAGCGTTATTCCTCGATGATTGTTGCACTGTTGGAGATCTCCTTTTTTTGCTATTGTTATAATTACCCCCATTCCCCATTCCGCTGGCATCTGTTCTCTTCTCCATATTTCTTTTATAAGGTTATATATAATTACTTGTAGTTTTTCTCCTCCATATTTCAATAACTCTCCATTTAATTCGTCATAACCTGGTGCTTTTCCATTTTTTATCCTTTTTATCGCTTCTATTGTTTCTTCGAGGGTTGGTTCTTCCACTTCTTCTTCTTCTTCCACTGCATCTTCTCTTTTCCTTTCTTGCTCATACTTATCGTTTTCTTCGGTTTCTTCATATAGTAGTTTGTGGAAGTATTTCCTCCATATTTCTTTTTTCTTGTTTTCATCGTATTCAATAATCCCCCTTTCATCTCTTAGTCCTCTGTTTCTTATTGTGTTCCCCTTCTTTTGGTTTTTGATTTGCTTATAGAATTTTTTTGTATTGTTATTTTTATAGTTATCTTCAATTTCTTCCATCATTTTCTCAATCCATTCATTTCTCTTTTGCCTGCATGTCCTCTGTGCTTCCGCTTTGCTTTCCTTATATTGTTTTAAGTCTTCTTCTTTCTTGGTTGATATCCATTTTCTTCTATCTTTATTCTTTTTGTTTATCTTTTCTTGACATTCGTCGTCGTACCACTGTTTCCTCATCTTTCTTTGAATCCAATAGTTTTCGCACATGCCCTCTCGACTGAGTTCTTGAGCTCCTTCCATTCACACTCTATATCTGCTCTCCTTTCATATTTTTCCATTTCTTTATTAATTTCCTTTAAGTATTCCTTCCTTCCATTTTCAGTATATAATTTCTCTATATTCTTTCTCTTGCATTCCCTGCGTCTTTGTTTGCTTTCATATTCCTGCTTTACTTTGGCAATCACTAGTAGGTGGTCGGAATCTGCATTCGCACCTCTGTACGATCTGACGTCTGTTATTATCTTACTTTGTTTCTTCTTTATTAATACGTGATCGATCTGGGTCCCTTTTGTTGCGCCCGGGGGCATCCATGTTTCCTTGTGTATTCGTCTGTGTTTATACTTGGTACTGCTGATAACCATATTTGTTTTGGCCGCGAAGTTGCATATTCTGTTTCCGTTGTCATTTGTCTTGTCGTGTATTGTATGTATTCCTGCTACTTCTTTTATGTAATTTTCTTTTCCGATTTGTGCGTTTATGTCCCCTAGTATTATCAGTATATCTTGCTTCGGTGTTTTTTCATATTCTGTTTCTAAGTCGTTGTAGAATTTATCCTTCACTTCCTGGTCGTCTACTTCTGTGGGAGCATATGCGCATATTATAGATAGATTTAGCGGTTTTCCTTCTATTCTCACATAGCATAGTCTGCCATTGATCGGTTTGAATGCCATAATATTTAATTTTTTATCTATTATAAATGCTGTACCTTTATGACCTTGCTTTTTTTCCCCTGAGTATAACATTTTGAAGTCTTTCTTGTTTATTTCTCCTTGCCCTCCCCATCTTATCTCCTGTAGAGCAGCTATGCTCACTCCATATTTTGTTAATTCCCTAGCTACCTCCATTATCTTCCCAGGGGTAAGCATGGTTTTTATATTCCATGTTGCTATTTTGTTTATTTTATTTTTAATTTCCGCTTCTTTGCCGTTTTTGTTTTTACTTTTAGCATTTTGTTTTAATTTCTTTTGATTTTCGCTTTTGTCCATATTCGTTGCCTTGTTCGTCTTCAGTTTCAATTGTTCTTGGTTTTTTAACAGTTTTTTGAAGTGGTGCTATCTTTCCCTCGCCTCTTATCTTCTTTAGCATATTTTAGTTCACTTTCAGTTTTATCCCACTCATATATTTGATTGTTTATTGTTATTTTCTGATAGCCGATTTTTACTTTATTTCCTGCCCTTCTTTCTTCTTTAGCTGTTTCTATTATTTTGCCTTGAATATCTCTTTCGTTTTTCGTTAGGTCGTTTTCGATGTATATTTTTTTTTCTCCTAGTCTATTCTTGTTTCTCATTATTAGCATTTTTTGCTCAAATGTTTCTATTTTTGCAACTATGCATTTTCTTTCAGCTATTTTGCCTATCATATACGCTTCAGTTACATTGGCTTGCACTTTTATTTCTTTATTCAAAAACTGTTCAACCTTTTTTTCGATTTCCATCTCATCTATTTTCAGGCCCTTTATTATAATGTTATTTCTTCTTTTGTTTTGATCTTGTTTTTCGAATATTTTTTCCATTTTAATAATTCTGTTAGTCAACTGTTGTTTTTCCTGCTTCCATGTCTTCTCTTTTTCCTTTAATTCTTTTACCTCATCTTTTAATTGTTTTAGTTCTTCTTCATTTTTCTGGAATCCCTCTTTCATTTCTTTTCTCATTGCTTTGATTTCTTCTAATATTAGTTCATCCTTATTTTTATTCTTCGTTAATGGTGACCGCGTATTTTTTTTACTTTTCGTAAATACCGGCGCTTCATCCTCCTCACTATCATATTGTCTTCTTCGTTTGTTTCTTTCATCAGTTGTATCTGTCTCACTCATTCTCCCGGGTACTGCCCTAGCTTTCTTCTCAATTTACCTAACTATTGTTACACCCGTTCGCGTAGAGTCAAGGTTCCAGTCAACCCGTCGCAAACCTGACTCCTACCGGCGTTTCGGTTCTATAATTGCCAACTTTTGTTTAGATAATAATTCTACCTCGCTGCTCTCCGTTTAAATGTCTATTTAACCGCGTTATTTCCTAATCTAATACATTAATTAATTTTAACACATTATTGTTTTAGCGTACAGACTACGCGTACGGATCAAGTGGGATGTTTCTTGAAATCGCGTGCAATTTAACTTTGGTAATACGGTCCTGTTCCTTGTTTTGTATTTAACTTGGCCGTGATCGTACAGCTGTCTCCTTATCTGGCGTTGCGAGCTTTCTTATCGCACGTACGTTATGGAAATTCTGTTTATTCGGTCTTATTTTCTAGGCCTACCTTAAAATTCGTTCCTTTACCGCCTTCTGCACACTTCTTTTACTTTACTTAAACACCACTCTGATTTATTATTCACTATTTCCCTAAATATTTGAAATTACTTTGAGACACTTATCTCTAACCTATTTGCTGTTACCTTCCAGGACCGAGGGGTTTCATTCATAATAAACAACTTATAATAACTTATGAACAGATTAATTACCACTAACGAAAATACTTGTGAAGCGTAGTAATAACAAATCAAGCACAAAACTTTTAATTTGCACGTTCACATTCACAGCATGAACTTGCTCACATTGTGATGCAACACGCCGAAATCAAAATTATTGCATTTGTCTCAAGGTGGTTCACTTGATCCTACATCTGAGCTCTTAAACCAGCAGTAGTAACCATATTATTTTTTCAGGAAGCCATCGTAAATCCGTCTGATTCTTCAATAAGAGATTTTGCTGGAAGCTGCATCAAAGAGTTTGTAACTTGGACTATTAAACAAGCTGATGAAGATGATCTTAGAAAAAATCCAATAAACATAAAATTGTGGGTGAGAACTATACAAGCATTCAGTGTACATCCAGATTCTTTCAAAAGATTGGGAGCAGCGTTGATATTTAACAATATTTACACAATTTTAAGAGAAGAAACATACATGTTTAACATGTTTTGGTTGGAAATACTCTATGCATTTGTTGTCAGTTTGGCACTAATACAAGTAAATAATATTGACGATAAAAACTGTGTTGAACAGGTTTTTGTAGCTCTAAATCATGTTCAAAGAGGATTTGTTGAAAAGTCTGGAACATTTAATAAAAATGATAAGGAAAGACGAAAACCTCCAGGATTTGAGGGAAATTTGCTGAAAGATGTTGCACTGTGGCTACTGAAAGAAACTGGTTCGAGTAGTCCTTACTGTAGACAAAAATGTATGAGCATGTTTTGTAAGATCGCACCACTAGTTGTGAATTGCAATAATAATTTACAAAAATTTAATGAACTTTATGTAAAAAATGATCACGAATGGATAGTTCTAACCTATGAAAGAGAGTTAATAAAAACCCCTACATTGAAGGACATGCCTAGTTCTGAAAGCATTAATGGTTTGTTCGCATGGATGCAAGGATTATTATGTGCTGTAGATGGGTATATTTTTATGGCCACTAACAGTCTAATTCCTGCTGGTATTACTTCAAAGAAGAGTCAGTTCTTCAATTCGCTAGAGTTTTTCCTAGAGCATGTACAGTTATATACAATTCAGGAAGCTTTAAATGCTATTCCAGGAAGCGAAAATATTATTGTTACTTCAACCGAAAAAGATTACTTTAATAGTTTGAAGTCTACTGTAATTACTAAAATAATAGAATTAATAGCCATTTTCTTAGAAAATGAATTACATCTTACGTATATTACCGAAAAACCTACTTCCTTTTGGAGTAATTCTCTATGGGATCTGATATGCCATCGTATTTTTGACGCTCAGACTTTAGGCTATGTTGTAACATATTCTGAAAATTCGGATCTTGAAAGTTATAATAAACTGTTGGACATGTTGAATAAAATTAATAATTTCCAATCAAGCACAATCAAATCATTAATAAACTCGTTGTCTACATACATGATTAATAAATTCGTTACTCATACAGAACTAGGATCAACTGTAATATCTCTTAAACAAAGAGAGCTGTTAAAAGGTATGTTACTGTTACAAAAAAGTCACCTTGCTGAAAAGTTAAACATAAAAAAATACTTTTCGGGTACAATTAAAAATTTAATGGATAGCCTGATTGAAGATAAAAATGGAGAAGTAACACTTAAGAAACTCCATAAAAGTGCACAAAACTTCTGTGATCTGAAGCTACAACTAGCGTTGGAGGATCAAAAAGAATTTAACGAATTGATTAAATTTATATGTGGTCAAAAGACAGTAAAAACTGAGAATCACAATGAAGATATATTGTATGGATTGTATATGTTTGAAACATTTAAAGAGACTATCACGAAATATATAATTAAGAATTTTGTTATATTTGTCGATACAGCTTCCAAACTTGGTATAATAAAACATGCACTTGCATTTATATTAGAAATTCTGAGATACATCCACCATAACAAACAAAATGTAGAACTGAATGTTGCACAAACAATTGTAAAGAGTTCTATTGAAAATTGGGAAAATATGTGTGTGTATTTTAATGCTGATATAAACAAAAAATTGCAAGGAATTGAATTTATTAGTAAGTTAATAAATATTACTACAGAACCATTGTATAACATAGCACAAGGAAAACCAGGCATAGTACTGTGGGTTATTAACCTACTACGTTTTGAAGAGATGCAGTGGACTCCAGAAGATTCTCTAAGTTTTAATTCTGAAGTTCTCAATATTCTTCCTCATGTTATTGGGCCGTTTGATACACATGGAACAGAATTAAGGTAACTATCAATTGCACATAAGAAGTAACTATATTCAAGGTTATTATCTAGAGAAGCGGTACTTATTATTTATAATTGGTCTAGTCTTTACATTTTTAGTTATTTTTTCCTCAAAAGAAGTGTTGTTTTGCTTTATAGATATCTAGTATGCATTCGCCATGAAATTAAGCAACACACATCGAGTCAAATGCTCTATTTCAAAAATGCAAAAAACATTTTTAAATTTGCGTATGTCAGAATAGTGAAAAGATATTTATTCGTTCAAATGTATTCATCTTTTATATCGAAACATAAGTGTTTAGTTAAATTTGGAATAAGTGTTACAATGGAAAAGTGGACAGTTAGTGGGTGTAAGTGCAGTGTTACAAGAGAGGAAAGAATAAATAGCGGCAAAGTTAAAAGGAGCTTAGAAAATACGGGGGAAACGGGGAACGCCCCTTTAGGCCCAATTTTGCGTATGCCGACACACCTAATAAATACGTCACAGTGCGTCACAACTAAGTCCCTCGCGATTGGTACTTCATAAGTGAGGGCATAATTAGCTAAAGGAGCCCATACACGCTAAGTCGCTTTGGTTAAGTGAATAAAAAAGGTGAATAAACGTATTATAAGAATGGAAGATGAAGATATTAAAAGGTCTAGCCAGGAAATGCTAACTGTATTTCAAGAGATGATAGCACATTTGCAAACAGAACAGCGAGAAAGTTTGAGAGATTTGCAGAACATGTTCTGAATTAATTAAGTGCAAAGAAGATATAAAAAAAAGAGAAAAGGAAATAGATAGAGAAAAGAGAACGCTATATATTTAATATGTTGAGAAAATTAATGGAGAAAGGGCAAAACCAAAAGCACTCCGTTGACGTTATAGAACGTTTCTACGCCGCCGTTTCTACGCCAGATATACCATAAACTTTATATAAAATATTTTTGTTGATTAGGTGCCCCGTTAATAAGAAATTTTAATCCCTCATTACTTAATAATCCTACTGTCTATCTTAGTTGTCTACTACAACGTTTTACAATACGATGAGCGTATTAGAAAAATTGTGTTTAGGTTATGGTAACAGGGTACCTTTGGACTATTTACAGGGCCTAGCACACAGTTATGAAATGATTTAATTATTTTTCCTGTGTAATTGTAGGAAATTATATTTTTACAAATTGTAATAGTATTTTAAAGTTATTGTGTTGTTTTAATGTTTTTCAGTTAACGTGTTGATCAATGCTTGTTTCTTAAATTGTTAAGTTTATGTACCAGCGTAGAAACGGCCAGTGTAGAATCGGCTAGCGTAGAAACCTAATGGCATAGAAACGGTGGTGATGAACTGGCGGCGAAGAACCGACGGCGTAGAAACGTCCTAAACCTCTCCCATTGATACTGGAAAAATTATGTACTCGGCAGAGGAACTTAAGAGGTTCCAAAATAATAAAGGCAGTAACAAAGAGAACGAGAGTTGGAAACAAAAAATCAGGGAAGTAAAGATTAAAACAAATAAGAAAAAAGATAGACAATAGTATATTACAGCCCGAGATGGGAAGTGTTTCATTACTGTCGAGAGATTAGTTAGCTGATTGAGACGCGAAGCAAAGCTAAACAATAATTGGAAAAATTATTATATTACAAGCAAATTGCGCGCTACGCGCACGTGAAATAGAATACGCGAAAGGTCAAGCTCCGAGTTGAGCGCTAAGATAAGAAAAACAAAACCTAAACAAATATAAACATCTGTGAAGCCGGAACGTGAGATTTTATTTTGTGCCACAGACACACAGACAAACACACATTAAGGAAAATTATATTATAGATGATACGACAGGTTGTGACATGCACGAATGGATCAACAAGATTCCCAGTATCCCTACCTGCTCAGCGGTCGGGAATGTACTTCCCGCAGTTGAGCGGGAAGTAGCGGGCTGAAATGTACGACTTCCCCCACTCAAATGAGGTCAGGAATGTTAACATTACATATATGGTTGCGAATAAAATAAAATAAATCTGGGATTCTGGAATGTTCAAAGTCTAAATAAAAATGGGAAAGTAAAACAATTAGTAAATGAGGCAACAAAATATGAGATAGTATTTTGGATATAAAGACACAGTTCAGCTTGCCGAAAGCGATCCATACCAACCATACAAAGGTAATTCTTCTGATTGTGTCATCAGACATCTAGTAGTACAAGAAACAAATATAAAAGGAATTATAAGTATGAGGCTTGATGGATGTGTATGGTTCAATGGAGGAGGAACAGGCAATAGACTTGGTACAAGCTTTCTGGTTAAAGAAGAACTGGGTAGGATCTGTAGACTATAAGGCTGTAAACGAAATAAGCTACCTGATATTAAAAGGAGTTCATAGGAAAATCAGCATCATAAATGTCTATGCACCCACGGAGGATGCCGAGGAAAAGTACAAGGAAGAGTTCTAGGACAAAATAGAGGCCTTAATAGACAAGATCCCCAATTTTGACATTAAGATGGTGGTCGGAGATTTAAATGCGAAAATTGGGAAAGACGAAAAGAACAGGAAGTCCATGAAGAAACAAACTAGAAAGGACAGAAACTTATAAATTTTGCAGCAATGAAACGAATGATGGTAAAATGCACGGTCCAGAAACAGAAAAATATCCATAAAGCTACCTGGAAAAGACCAGATAAGAAAACATACAAAGGCAATACTTAAATTATTAAAAAGGATTTTCAAAGGAGAAAGAAGAGAAAATAACAAGGAACTATGTGAATGATATATGTAGAAGAAAGAAAAGGGAAGATAATGGCAATAGAGGAGGCATACAATAAAAAAGATATTAGAAAATTCTACAAAGATGTCAGACAAGAAGAACAAGGATATGAAACTCGACTAATTGCTATAAGAAAAAAATTAGGGAAATTATGTATGGCTAAAGAAGGGATGGAAGAAGCATGGATAGAACACTTTACACAAATACTAACTGAAAACCAACAAGAGAGAGAACAAAAAAAATATGAAGAGAAAGATAAAACAAGAATACCCACAATAGAAGAAATAATACATGTGATCAAGGGACTAAAAAATGGCAAAAGTGCCGGCTCTGATATAATAGAAGCAGAACTCATTAAAAATGCAGGAGAAGAATGGATAGGAAGACTGCACAATCTCATTATAAGGATATGGAAGGAGAAGAGGATGCCAGAAGATTGGTATAAATTCGTCATATATCCGATACCAAAACAAGGAGAAAAGCAACGAATGGATAATTACCGATCTATTGAGTTATTGAATGTGGCGTGTAAAATTATAACCCACCTTATAAAAAATAGAGTACAAGAAGAGAGTGAAGGAAAAATAGGAGAATACCAAGATGATTTCAAGAAAAGGCAGTCAACAGTGGACAATATCTTCGTGTTATGACAAATACAGGAGATATGTAAAATGAAAAACATCACATTATTTGTTTTACTAATTGATCTCAAGCAAGCATACGACCGAATAAAAAGACATTACAAGAACTAAACAAAAAAAAGGAAACCAGAGACCTAATCTGCATGACACTGAAGAACTCAACAAGCCAAATAATGGTCCAAAAGGATCTATCAAAAAGTTCTAACGTGAACATGGGCTCAAAGGAAGGAGACCCCCTATCCTCAATTTTATTTAATATTGTGCTGGAATACATTTTGAGGAAAAGCCGCTTTAACATAAATTACAACATCTTGGCACAATCATACTAATGTCTGGCTTATGCCGATAATTTACTACTATTGGCAAGCTGAAAAAGTAGGGCTTGTAATAAATGAAAAAAAATCTCTAAGTATATGATTTTAGGCAAAGAAGTAAATCAAAACCTTATAATAAAAAACGTACGAGAAGGCAAGACATACAAATTTAAGCTGACAGGGCGGTGTATTTGGGAGTAGAGTTAAATAGCAAGGGAGACGATACCGGAATTAGAGAAGCATTTGTTTGCAGGTTCCAGATGTGCAGTGTACAAAACAATAATAATACTTGTGACATATGGGTGTTGACAAAAGAAAACAATGAAAGAATAAAAATTTGGGAAAGGAAGATTCTAAGGGAAATATATGGTGGAATACAAGATAATGAAGGATGGAGGCGTAGAACAAATATGGAGTTAGGAGAACTGTATAAGGAACCGAAAATAAACACCTTCATACAACAAAACCAACTACCATTGATGGGACATATAATGAGAAGCAATAAAACACATTTAGCAAAACAAATATTTAAGAAAAATCTGTCAGGAAGAAACAAAAGAGGATGCCCAAACAAAACATAGTGGGGAAATATAGAAGAAGTTCTCTAAGAAGCAGGGATGACAAACTGGGAGACGCTGGTCCACGATAGGAAACAATAGAAGAAGAGAATTCAAGCTATAGGCCATGCCTAAACATGCTGAAATTGTATGTATGTATTGGTGTATTAGTAATAATGGAAAAAATTTCGGTTTAGCTAACTTACTTTTTAATTTATCGTGAAAAAATGAAAAAATATCACTTACCTTCTGGAAATTTTAAAAATCTAACAGCCGGTCTTATAAAGGCCACTAATCTGACGTTAACTTTAATTCGCTGTTAAAATAAACAAAAGCGCATCAAAATTTGTTTACCAATGAATAAAATGTCATAAGCACCAACGTTTTGATGTGCTTTTGTTTATTTTAACAGCGAATTAAAGTTAACGTCAGATTAGTGGTTTTTATAAGACCGGCAGTAGAAGTTTTAATAAGGTAATTTTCTACGAAGAATGGTATGGCTGTAGGCTGCTTTGATCCACAATTTTTCAGATTTGCAGAACCATCATCAAGTTTAGTTTTTTGTATAGGCTCAAATATTCAACAATTGCTATATTTTAATCTGTCTGATAATGAGCTCCTACATCAACCTCAGTCATGTTTTTTACACCTGTTTTAAAATGTTGATGCATTCCTTCCGAATGCTACTATTTTCCAGTAAATGCCACAGTTTGGTTTTGGAGACAAGGTTGACCTTTTTTATGTCTATGAAGACAAGGTGCACTTTCTTATTTTGTGTAATAGATTTCTTTGCCAACTGTGCTAGGCTAAAAATGTAATCAATGCAGGACCATCCTACTCTAAAGTCAATTTATTCTTGTGATTCGTCTATTTCTTTTTAGATTCTCACCTTAATTATTTGTATAATAACTGACCAATGGAATATATTGCATTAATTCTCCTACAATCTGCTTTGTTTCGACACTTTTTCTTAACTTGCCTATTAGTTCTTTTTACTGCTTTCTATTTTCTGTCTTTTATCATTAGCTATTTCTCATATGTTTTCTGTTGCCAAAGTCTCAGTAATTTGTAATTTATATCTCACTCATTTTGAATGGTATTGCCATAATTCAAAATGTTAAACTAGGACAATAATTTTCAAAATCTAGAACAATCCATGACATTGATAGTTAAAAAAAAACAAATCTAGAACTCGCCACTAAAAGATAGATTTCTTTTGTAAATTCTAGAAAAAGATTATTTTATATATGTTTATTTTAAATATAATAATCAATATACAATACTGCTCTGAGTCATGTTGAACAAAGATAGACTTTATTTTGTCGCGATTCCATGAGCATTCCATTTAGCAAAATTCATAGAATTTAATTGTTACATCTGTTTTCTCTTATTTAATCCATTTGGTTGCTTCCAAATCTGATTCTACGATTTTTACCTTTTTAATTGGTTTATTTTTGAATACTGCGATGCCAGTTCAGACTCAACCCCAACTTGAAAGACCAGGTGATTTGTGTTTGAAGTTTTTGTTTTATTTAAAGGCTGCAATACTGTACCCTTACAGAGTGCTATCAGCCAAGCTAGTTGAACCCTGAACCTTTTCAGTTGTTCCTCCTTTTGCTCGCCCTTTTCATTCGCTGTGGGACAGGCTTTGGTAGGCTTTTATATTGAAACATGAAAGATTGAATACGTACAGATTACATTAGTCGTTCGGTTATGCATAATTAGTTTATATTTATGAGTTTTTTTAAATTAAATTTATATTGTACTAATTTGTACTAAGAGTATTTTGTTTTTTCAGAAATTCATTGGAGAAACTAGAAAAGAAATTTTCGAATAAACAAAGCAATTTAAAGATTCCCCTCATCACAACATTTAAGAAACTATTAAACGCCATCAAAATCTCAAAATCGAAAATTCTTTTAAGTTGTGCTATGGATATTTATATAACAACACCGTACAGCACAAAAGATATTGCTCTGAAGGATACCCTAAAGCCGTTTATTAGATATGCTTCGTCTGAAATTCAAATAAATAGTATCAATCTTGTTTATGAAATGTGTTTTAACACTAATAAGTTAACAAATCATCAAAGATACTTACTTGCCAATGATATACTATCTCCACTTGTACAGAACTGCCATTATAATATATTTGAGCAATTTTACGCTGCCGTTATTACTTCGGTTCTCTCCAATCTTGACAAGAAAAACGAATCCCAGGAGTTTAGTATGGATTATGTAGTAAACAAAACAATAGCATATATATTGGTTGAACTTCTATTTGGACGAATTAAGATAGAGAACTTGGAAAGCAACTCGTGCAACATCTCTAAAAGCGCCTACCCAAACCAAGCGCCTTCAGAAAAAATGTTAGTTAAAAGTATAACTCGAAATGCACTACAAGTCTGTAAAGAAAAATACAGTTTCTGCAACGAAGAAGAAAGGGACGCCTTCCGTTTATATCAGTGTCACAGTTACAAAGCCCTGGTGTCGATAATTAGTAATACTCAGAAAGAAATTGATCATTATAACTGGTTGTTCATTAGAGAAGATAAGAAGCAGGATATTCTTTGGCATAGTTTAGTAGACCTCAATAAAAAATACACATTTCAAGTTGATTTCGATAAAGTACCATCTATGAAAAAAGTTTTGGTTAGCATTCGCAGTGATATACTGGCTGTTAAAAAAGGATTTGATACAAACGCTCGTACAGTGAAATATATGGAGTCGCAACATCTGTTTAAGAGCACATTAAGTGAAGATGTAACTCGATATGATTTCTCTCATACAATGTTAAGAAGTCAATCCGATCAAATTAAATCAGATAGTCGAAACATTGCAGCTGAAGAAGAGTTCCAAATTGTTCTGGAAGCAATAGATGTTAACGAACATGAGTGCATGGCAGTCGTATGCGGATTAATACAACATTTGGTTGAAAGCGATATAAGTCCTTTACCATCAGAAAGTGATAACATTTTCTTACCCAAATGGATGAAAGGAATAAGAAATGTGATGTTAGCTGAAAGTACTCATAATAATGTCAAGATATTTCTAGCAAAAGTTATTCATAATACCCAACACATTTTTAAATCATATGCAAAATGGTTTTTTGCACCAATAATTAAAATCATAATTGATGGATGTCTCGGGAATAATATGAACTTTTTTGTTACTGATCTCGTAAGTATATATTTCATTATTTTTTTAGACTGTAAGTTAAAGTCCACTGAAGCTTTTCAAAGATTAAAAATTTTCAATATGTTTCATACTTCACAATTTTGTAGTTAAGAATGCAGGGTGATTCGTTTGATTAGGGATAACTTAAAATCTATGTAGCTCCAATTTTAGAAGTATTCACAGATTATGTCGTTATCAGCATATGCACAAAAGACAGGAATTTTTACATGATCTAGTTAACTGAGCCAATGCATACCTACGATTGTGAGAAAAGTCAACAAAATGGTACCTACAATCCAGCAGCGTGTGCAGTGCAGTTTGGGGTATGAACAATTTCAAAGTGTTACTTGTGTTTAAAGACATTTTAGACATGAGTTTGGCATCAGACAAGTGACTATGTACAATGAGTGACAGGTAATAGTACCAGTCATTTAATGAAAACGTTTACAATATTTGGAAGTGCAGTAATGTTCCTTAAACGACTGATACCACAGCATAATATCATTGTTCTTAGGTGCATTTCTGATACCAAACTCTCTTTAAACAGATGTAATACTTTGGAAGTGTTCATACCACAAAACGTTCTGCACACGCTATTGGATTGTAGGTACCATTCTGTTGACTTTTTTCACGAATTAGACATGTACCGGGTGGCCAATTATTACGAAGAGCACTCGGCCCTATCTCGAAAAATAATTGTCGTAAAGGCTTGGGGTAAAAAAATTTGACTAAAGCGGCTAAGAGAAAATGCTGGAAATTATTTTTAAGTTTCTAGAATGGCCGCCAGGGGGCGTAATCGCATTCTTGAATTTTAAATCCTGTTTTTTGAGAAATATTCTTATATTGCAGATAGCTAAAATAAACACCGTTTTAAAGCTGAGATAAATTCGATTCTTTTTCGTTAAATGCTTTTTGCTCTATCTCTTAAGGGAAAGTGGTGAAGGGTGTCCGAACATTTTCAGAAATAAATGTCAGTAACTTCAAAATGGCTGAACTGATTTTGTTAAACTTGGAGTCATTGAAAAGGGCTTTTCTTAGGCTATCAATGCTGCCTTGAGCGGATTGATTTAGATTGCTTGTGTCGCCGCTAGAGGGCGTTTTGCGACAACACTACAAATGAAATGGATTTTCTTTAAAAAATTAAATGCAACAATATCACTTTTATTGCAACAAAAGATAGCCAAATAAGGGTATAACACGCTGGTGAGAACCGCATTTCGATATTTCTTTCCTAACCTAAAATATCAGTAAAAGAAATTAAAACTCGAAATAATATCACATCTTTGGGAAGATTTTTAATATACCTGCCATTATTAAATCCTAACTAGCAACCAGTGAGACAAATGTCTCATTTAATAAAACAAAAAAGACCGTTTTGTGTGTCACGTAACTGAAATTCGGTTCCTGACCTGACATGACCATTCCAAACATATAACTTTAATAACTTTTTTCTCTATCTCTTACGGTTTGGCTGCTGAAACAGCGTCCCGGACGGACGAAAATCACGTGATTTCTCAAAAACCGGAAGTGTCACGTGACTGAAATTCGGTTCGTGACCTGACATGACCATTCCAAACATATAACTTTTATAACTCTTTTCTCTATCTCTTACGGTTTGGCTGCTGAAACAGCGTCCCGGACAGACAAAACAGCGTCCCAGACAGACAAGTCTATTAGATAAAGGATTATTGTTCTTTTAGCAAAATATATATAAATTTACTGTTAAAATACCAACATTATATTTAAAATGTCAATAATAATTAATACTCATTCAATATGATTGAATATTACCCTTTTGTCTACACGAAATTCGAAATTTTTAAAATCCAAGTGTGCTTTGGAAAACAAAATAATGGTGGTGTTTAAGTGTCAATCATATTAAGATTGCAGCTATTTATAGTGTATTTTGGTGGCCTTATTTGTAAAAAATGCCTTTTCCACCTGTAGAAGTGTTTGTTATGTCTCGTGTTTATTTTCAAAACAATGAAAACGCAACTGTTTCTATTAGAATCTATGCGATGGAGTATCCTGATAGGCGCCATCCAACTGTCAAAGTTTTTCGTAAGATCATTAATCGCTTCCGAAGAACAGGAAGTATTCATCGCCCTATATTAAGAAGAAGGCGAACAGGTGGAAAAGGCATTTTTTACAAATAAGGCCACCAAAGAAAAGCCCTTTTCAACGACTCCAAGTTTGACAAAATTCGTTCAGCCATTTTGAAGTTATTGACATTTATTTCCGAAAATGTTCGGACACCCCCCACCACTTTCCTTTAAGAGATAGAGCAAAAAGCATTTAACGAAAAAGATTCGAATTTATCTCAGCTTTAAAACGTGTCTATTTTAGCTATCTGTAATACAAGAATATTTCTCAAAAAATAGGATTTAAAATTCAAGAATGTGATTACGCCCCCTGGCGGCCATTCTAGAAACTTCAAAATAATTTCCAGCATTTTCTCTTGGCAGCTTTAGTCGTAAATTTTTTTACCCCAAGTCTTTACGATAATTATTTTTTGAGTGCCCTTCTTAATTGGCCACCCGGTACATGTTCAACTAAATAGATTATGTAAAACTCCTGCCTTTTGTGCATCATTCTGTAATAGGAAATTCTTCTGATGTAAATTTATTATATTTGGCTTAATAAGATACACAAACTACTAAGTTAGTGTATTTGCTTTACTTCTATTATTTGAGTAAATATAAAACATATTTTTTTCGTTTAGCATATGTAATGTGTGTAATATAGTACATAAATAGAAGAATATGTAATATTGTCAATCTACTGTAAGTTACAGTTGACTAAAAACTTGGATTTCAAATTTGTTGTAGTAGTTATAAAACACAAATGAATACCATGGAGATACAGGTAGTTCTCCATTTATGCGTTCAGGTTGACATTCCAATTTCTAGTCTGCAGTTAGTTGCTACTTTACAAACTTGCGCTTTTTGAAAGAAGGATCACAACAAATTAATAACTTACTTAATCCCAAGCCTTTTCTACCCTTACGGATGTAAGACTGATGAAGGTGGGGTTACTTTACTGCTCCGGCTTCATTTTCCATGCTTCTCTCCACTTGTTTTATCCTGAATTATTTGTTTTATTTTCTTCCACGTGATTCCTCTCTTTTGACTGCTTCCTTGACTTCGTCTGTCCATTTTTTTTTTCTCTTTGCTTCTTCTTTTTGGTTTTTGTCTCATATTTTCTTTATCATTTTGTCTCATCACATGTCCTAGCCATCTCAGCTGACCTTCTACAGTCCAGTCATTTCAGTGCCTTGTATTTTGTTTCTTTGCTTGAGTTGAAGTCCATACTTCCGAGCCGAATATTAGTGTAGGTGTAACCACTTTCTTAAAGTGTGTACCTTTGCTTCCTTCGGTATCTCTTTTAGGTAAAAATGTACTCTTGATCCCAATAAAAAGTTGTTTTGCAGCTCCTATTGTAGCCTTAATCTCTTCGTTTAATCTTTCGTCTTCCGTTATTATCACGCTCAGATATTTAAATCTGTTTGCTTGTTCGAGGTTGCTATCTCTTAGTTTAATTTGGTGTTGTTTTTTTGGTTCTGCCCCCTTTTTTTTCAGGCTTTGTTTATATATTTTTAGATTCACATTTAGTGTTGTCATTCTTCATAATTAATATAGTCAAAATTATACCCATTCGGAGTCACGTGACTTTTGTCTGTCTCTGTTCATCTTTAGTAAAATAGATGAAATGGAAGAAATTTGAAAAAAAGGCATGTCGATTCATAAAATTAATTTTAAAAATTTGACGTTTCTAATCTGTCAGATTATATTTTTCGTGTAAGTTATTGAGATAAGGGTAATAAAACCTAAAATTGTTGAGCCGAAAACTGGAAATTAAAAGAAACCATCGGACATGCGGTATAACGAGCAGTCACAACAATTAATTTGAATATTATGCGTTTTTTTTTATGAAGAGTACAATATTAATAATAGTAAATCAACAGTTTCACACTCCAACGCTGTTCACCGTGCTTCTCTTGCGTTAAATATCTCGGAGAGCACAATTTACCCAAAATATGAGCCAGAAAGTGAAGAATGCAAAAACGGAAGTCGACGAAGCAGTCAAGACACTGTATATAAAATGTATGTAGCTAAAGAATTTGTAACCATAAAAAATCTAAAAAATGCTTGGTTGAAGAATCTGGAGATTTTTCACATTCAGTTTCTTCCCTAAATAGATTGTGCAAGGAAATAGGCTTCAAATGGCAATGTTCTATAACAGAATATGCATGCACAGAAATTGACTTAAAATTTGCTATACGCAGCAGGTTTTTAATGTAGCAGCTGACATATCTTTATTATATTTACATTTTACGACATGTTATGTTTTCTTTAACCTGTAAATTCAGTTTGATTTCATATAAGAGAATAAACCCGTAGCAACCTTGTTTTAGAAATTGGCATATGTCAGGATAACCTACAAAACGGAATGTCATTTATTTCCCTAAAATTGCATTTTTAAGAATCGACATACGTAAAATTACTAGATTATCACGTGACTCCGAATGGGTATAAATTTGACTATACCCTAGTTTTTGCATATACTGTTTCCACTATTTTTGTATCCTCCATATTGCAATGTCCTATCTTGTATTGTTTGGCTTGAGTTTTTGATCCTTGATACTCTCGTTTAGCACTACTGAAAATAGGAGCGGCCTTAGGATACAGCCTGGTCTTACCACTTTTGTTGTCTTAAATATGCAAAAACTTTCATGTCTTATTCTGACTAGTTAGTATCAGTTGTGGGGAGACTGTTGTCAGGCAAGTAGCCCTTCATAGTCCCTTTTTGCCAACCCCGTGGACAAGGTCTAGGCATGCAGAGTACCAGATACCTTAGTCCTACTTAGAAGAGACTAAGGAGTTCCAACCCTAGCAAGGGATCTTTTACATGCTACACATTGAAGTAACATGGGACCCACAGCTTTACATCACTTCCGAATGATGGCATTCTGTAGAGGTTTTCATCTGCTATTCTTTATTTTTAAAAACCTCACCGGGATCGAACTCTTAACCCTTACATCAGTAGGCAGAATGCTTAACCACTGAGCTATGGAGCCTGGCCTCATTTTGACTAAGTTCTGTTTCTTTATATTGGAAGGTCATAAATATCTGTGATCACATTACCTTTGGAATGAGCAACGCTTTAAAAAATGATTAATTCAATTACCTAACCTAAATATCAGATGTCATTAATATCATCACAACTGACATTCCTAGGTGTTAAAATGATTATAGATTCCTATAATTTATTATTGAAATATAATGCCAACATTTATAAGTAGCTAATTCCAGGGCTACCGGGATCACAGATATTTATGTCCACCCGGTATAAGCTTCTGATTCCTGTTATTATCTCATGCTCCATTCTCCTTTCTCTAATATCTTTTATATATCAGTTTGGTTGATTCCATTAAAAGCTTTTTCAAGATCTATGAAGCATAGATGGACTTCTGTTTTCCTTGATTGCTTTTTCGCTCATCTGTCTTATAATGAAGTTGGCGTCTATTATTGCTCGATTTGGTCTGAAACCGTATTGTGCATTTTTCAAGGTTTTTTCCAGATGTCTTCTTAGCCTTATTTCTAGTATTTTGGTGTACATCTTTCCTACTGTGCTGAGTAGCGTAATGCGTCTGCAGTTGTTATAGTTTCTTGTATCCCCTTTTTTAATATAGAGGTGACTATCCCTATTTGCCAGCCTTCCGGTGTAATTCCTGATGTCACTGCTTTATTCATGATAATTCTTAGTATTTCTATCATGTTGCTATTTCCTGCCTCTTATCATATCAGCTGTTATTTGGTCCAAGCCCAGTGCTGTGCAAATCATCGTTTTCCTAATAGCCTTTTGAACCTCTTGTTTTGCCAGGTTCTCTATTTGTGTCTTATCTTAATGCAAAAATGCTATATGAGGAACTACCGCATTGTTATAACTCTTAAACGAATCAAAATCAGATCGATATCCATATAACTTTTTTTCTTACAATTGCATCTACAGGTCGCGCTTGTAAATTGGCAATAACATCTGTAATCTGTAAGTTATAAGTTGGTGCACCTTGGATGAGCAGAAGCTCAGCTTAAATTTTGGCTAATGACAAAACGGGGTGAGCCAATGTGTACAGAACTGATTATAAAGCCCTTAAACACTTTCTAAGCACTTAAACACTTTTCTTTTGCTCATCTTACACGTTTGAAGGGAGGTCTCTCACCAACTTACGGCTCAAGGACAGTTTGTGCCAAAGTTTGTAATAAGACTAGTGGAACACCCTGTATGTACATTTTTGCTTATTCTTATTCTTATTATAACAACAAGTAACTTAATATAAACATTTGCTTGTTGCTATTGCTGGTAAAACAGGTTACAAGAAGCAGTTACGAGTTATAAGATTACGACAGTTAAAAATGTGTGTGTAGAATAGGCTACGATGTACATAAACAACCATCATAGGTAACTAGCCACAATTTAAAAAAAACATCTGTTATTTTTCTGATAATTATCGTTGTACGTCTCTCAATGTTGTCAATTTTTGTTCCCAAGTATAAGTAGCAATGGCTCTGTTTCCATTCGCTGGAATTCGATTCGCCGGAATCCGTCATGCCGGAATTCGATTTACCAGAAGTCTTTTGCCCGGAATGCATTTCGCTAGATATTAACATCGAGGATACTATGCTGAGCGTGGGGACAACACCGGCCGTGGTAGGGAAAAAAAATATCAAAGACTGCAACTAACCTAAACAGGCTACAACGAGACAGTACTTTGCCGAATTTTGTTATATGACATGCACCCTACAATCCGGCAAAACGAATTCCGGCGAATGGGAAGGCCACGAGTAGCAACATAAAATGTTTGTCATTTACAACTTTTCCGTCAACATGTATGTAGCTTTCATGGCTGTATTAAGCACTGTATTTTTTAGGTTATAATGATGACGTCATGGTCTACTCTTTCCATTCCAATGGAAGACAAAGCACTTGCTTCTAAATTGCTGGAATTTCTAATGGACAATGCCGACAGTGAACGCAGAAACATGTTCAAATATAATTTAGAACAAATTAAGTTGGTTGTAGAAGCGTGGAAATCTCTTTTAGAGGTTCCTTATAACTTGATATACACCAAACTTCAGCTACCTGAAACATCAAAAAAATTAGATGTCGGAATACACTTAGCAGCTATACTTTTAGCTAATAACATTGCCCCATGGCAGCCAAATGAGGTTAAAGGTTTTCTGATGACCTTATGCAAAGTTATCAAAAGTGAACATCGATCGGTTTATCAGCCTTGTGGAGAAGTACTAGGGATGTCTTTACAATACATGAGCTCAGATCAAGACTCGGCCCAGCATTTAGAAAAGTTTAAAGATTATTTACATAAATGTCTTTCGAAGATTAAGAATGACGATAAATTTGCCTACTGTCTGCAAGGAATATCTTCGAAATACCCTGTTGTTGCAGATCAGTATTTATGCAAATTAGTGTCCAAATTAAACCATGTTCAAGGAAACTTTAAGAGTATATACCTAAAGATATTTCTTGCCAGAATTGAAATTTTACATTCTATGAACGAACTGTCTTCTATAGATCTACGAAGTCTTTTATTGGAAGAAAATCTTGAAACACAAGTACTAGCATTACAAATTCTCGAAAAATCTGTTTCTTATCTAAACATTTCAAACCTTGCACCTATACTGAAAGATGTTTCTAAATTTGTAACCAGTTCCCTTACAATATGTCGTTCTATGATGTACGATATATTTATAACAACGTATAATTGTTATTCTTCTAAACAGAATGAAGCATCACAGGAAGTTATCGGAATATGTAAAGACATATTATTACAAGGCTTGGTAGAAAAAGAATCTGTAATTCAAGAAAAAATTCTTATATTCTGGTGCAGTACCAGTAATTTGCCTTTGGAGACTACAAATATCTTTCTATATTTATTAAATAGTATGTATAAAACGAGCATTGAAGAACATTATGTTTGTTATAGCACATACTTGTTATTGAATGTACTAAAATCAACAGATGAATTTTCTGAAAAGTTATTTGAGTACGCGTTACATGATTGCGATTTTCAAGACTATAAACTGATTAGTAACTGGAGAAGACAGCACGTGTCGATGGCACCTCTGTTTGCTGATACTTTAAGGTCTCAAGAAATTAGTTTGAATCCAATGAATCCCAACGTTTTACGAGCCACAGTTTCTACCCTAGAATTCCAACCAACACAAATGGGTACTATTACATCCACTCAAAGTTATAAACAATTTGCCACCCCCACAAGTAGTTTATTGTTTGGAGCAGACGTTGATGACGAAGTTAAAAGTGGAGTATTCAAAGATCCGAATTATGTGCTTTCCCAAACAGATAACATCCGAAGTAGACGGTTTCTTAAAGACAAATCCAAAATTAGCCGCCATTTTGCATATTTAGAAGTTAAGAAGTCGCTCAAAGCAGAAGAACTGAGGAAGGATAGAATTAAGCGAAGCGAACGTGATGTCACTGTCTACAGGAAATACAGAATTGGAGATTACCCAGATATAGAAATTACACTGGCTTCTGTTATTACTCCGCTACAAATATTAGTTAGGGTAAAATAATATTGGAATATGATGTAGTTATTGATTAAATGTACTCTTTGCATTTTCATTTCAGTGTGATGCAATATTGGCAAGATGTCTGTATACGTCCGTTTTTCAGTCTTTGGCAAATAAGATAGAAGATAACAACTTTATTCGAAATGTAAATTCTGCTATCAATAGCATATTCACCAAGTCGACTCAGTTTGTTCCAAGTACTATCGGCACCTTCTTAGACATTGCCCTAACATATAAAAATACAATGTTATTTGATCCAAATATTATAAGTAACGTATGTCAAGCAAGTGGATTACTTTCTGTTGGAAGTTTGTTACTTGAAGACTATATAATGGCTCATGTAGATGATGTAGTCCCCGCCAAAAGAAGTAAAGGAGTTGAAAGTGGAAATTTAATTTATTGGATTAAATTAGCGGAGTAGGTTAATAATACGTCATAAATATATAGTAATATTGTATTCGATTATTTTTAGATTGTACAAAGAAATGGAGGAATGGGATATTGTAAGTGCCGTTTTTATGGAAAAAATGAGTTGTAATGAAACTGTACTGAGTGCCATCGAAGCAGAATCATCTGGTCATTGGAGATCAGCGCAAGAATTTTATGCCAGGGTAATAGAAGAGGATGTTTCACAAGAACGAAAAGATTTTTATTATGAGTCATATTTTAAATGTTTTGCTGCTCTTGCTGAATGGGACAAACTATCAGAAGTAATAGAGGAAACTGTTGTAACAGATGATCAAGCAAATGTATGGACTTTTCTATGGGATGATGACTGGAATCAGCAAAAATTACTACCTTGGTACATTAAAGCTGAATTACGAAATACACTGAACAGAATTGATGAAAAGTTGTTTGTATCTATTAACGAATACTTAGTAGACCCACAAAAGTCGGAGTATTTGAAAGCAAATTTTGGCGAGGAACTAGCCATGCTGTGTCTTTTACAAAATGACGTTGGAACTGCAAATTATTATTTAAATCATACTATCACAGATTTCTTAGAAAACTGGTCACATTTGAATCCGCTTTTTGTTAAACTTAGATCAAATAAAGTTCTCAATTTACGAAACATAATTGATATTTATTTATTCGTAAATTTACTTAACAACATAACTATTAATAATGAAGACAGCGTTTTTAAGAACTTGTTAAAATCTTGGAAAGAGTCGTTTTATGATCCATTGGAGCCTCTTTTGTTAAGTGAAACAAGAACAGTTTATCGAAATCAGTTCATATCTGTACTAACAACAAAATTGCAATCTATACATGATGCTGATGACCTACAAGCTCGGAATAAGAATTTAAACGAAGTCAAGTTTAAACTACATATTGATTTAGTTGAAAATGCAATTCGTCAGGGAAACTATTATGTGGCAAGGAAATATATTAAACTTAGTGCCAAACCCAATCCAAATAGTAGTATTGAGAACATGCAATGGACTTTAGCTCTAAGCAAAATACTTTTTCTTAGAGCTCAAATGCTTGAAGACAATGAAGAGAAAGTGTCACTAATAATGGATTCTTGGTCTCGAGTTGGTAAGATATTTTATAAATAATATTTCATATTTTCTATTGAATATTTTGTAAAAATTAATGATATTTAAAGTCAATCATTTCATGAATATACAACAAACTACTTTGTAGCAGCTTAAAAACATTACTATTTTTTTGTGATAGCTAAATTAAATGTTACGCAATTTCTTAGGCGTGTAACTAGAAACTGAACAGAAAAGGCCGTATCCTATACCAAATATAGAAAGAGGTGGGGAAATATATTTTATTAATTTATATTATAAAGAGTATTGAAAACATTTATCTTCTTATATGATGTTCCCAGTTGAGTGTTTGATGACACGATTATTAACTTGTCTTTTTAATAGGGATTGCTTATCTTCTTAGTGGAAAGATTTTGGTTTTTGTTTTCTCGGAGTTGATCTTTAAACAGTATTATTGTACCGTTGCTGCATTTCATGGATCTCGTTTTAAAGAATGCTCATGGCATTAGGTAACTGGTGGTGCTGGGCCAACAGGGCAGTATCATTAGTAAACATCGCTAAATCAGTTTCTACTGGTTGTTTGATATCGCTTGTGAAGATATTAAACAGTAGAGAGTAGGGTGGTTCTACGTTATACATAGTGGAAAAACAGATTTTGAATTTTTTTGGTCGTACGCCCTAAAGTCGTTCCAATGCCGAAAAACAAACCTATAAAAAATTTGAGCCCAATCGAACAATATTAACACGTGCCACCGAGCCCCGGAAGTTTCCAAATTGCGGATTTTAACTTAATTCACTTATTATCAATTAATATGTCGGGAACAGACTATCACTGCTGGGTCAAGGTTAGGCAGTAAACAGGTAATGAAAATATAGTGATTTCAAAAGTTCAAGAGAAATTTAAAAAGCGAGAAGTGTGTGAACGGATAAAACTGAGTGAAATGTACGGTTGTGAAAAGTGTTGGCGATTGTAAAGAGCAAACCCGCGAGTTCTGAACGGTCAACGACTGGAAGTGTCCGTGATAATAAAGATGAAAGTAGTGCAAATTCTGTCAGCGCTCGCGACATGGGCAGAATATACGCGATCGCGATTGGTGCATTTTGGGTGCCCGCGAGCTGTGCATTTTAGCGGCACACTGAACCTAAAGCGGAATAAATGCGGACGGCTCAAATCAATTGCATTCAATACGCCAATAAAATAAAAATACAGTGCACAGGATTAAACTTGCATCAAAATTCGGGAGCTAAATTGTTGCTGCGATAACTGTACGGTGTTTTTTTTCGCACGCGTGGAATGCCCTAAAACAGGACAAAACTTTCAGCGGATAGACAAGCCATACGCAACCCGTCAGTTGTTTTTAGTTTCATAATAAAACCAATGAACGCAAATAAATTCAAGAATAAAATAAGAGATAGAGCATCATCAATAAGTAACGAAAGAGATTTAGAAAATATTACAAGGAAAAGAAAAGAGATTCAAGAGACAGAAAATTCAGAAGAATCAATAAAATTCTTTCGAAAGAGCAGAAAGATAAGCAGAAGACCAGAGAAAAACTCAAAGGTAGAAAAAGTAAAACAAAAAGAAGAAGTAACTACAGATATGGATAACATACTCAAAGCAATAGAAGATTTGGGAATAAATTTAAGAAGAGAAATGAGAGATGGTTTTAAAAGCAATCAAGATAAAATAACGGAAGTGCAAGGAGAATTAAAACGAAAAGAAGAAGAATGGAATAGAGAAAGACAAGAAATTAAAGTAAGAATTTC
>CALNHX010005746.1:0-101390 GCA_940337035.1 Agriotes lineatus
GACGATGGGTAGAAATTTGTACTTATTCGAGTCTTTCAATAATTTAAAACAATCTGGTGTGATACACGCACGCAACTTTTTTTACAGTAATCTTACAAAAATTTGTTTTTTTATTTTTAAACATGTCAACAAATTTCAAAAAATCAAAATTTAACAGAAACCTTACAAAAGAGATAGTTGAAAAGACAAGTTTTTTCTAAAATTTTAAGCGTAACTCAAAAATGTTAAAATATACCGGGTGTTCTATTTAAAATAACAAAATTGATACCGACTTTCGGTATAACCGGAAGTGATATCACAGTCAAAATGTTGTAGTTGTAGTCGCCCCTCACTCTCGCTCGCATTCCTCCGGCGGGACACGTTCCCTAAACTGGATTTTAAGACGTTCTTGTAACTCCATAGTGGTTGCTGTCTTTCTAAATGTTCTGCAGTTTCATAACACCTTTCAGGTAATTTTAGTTTAGTAGCGATTGATTGAGCGGTTACGGTAAAAATTTAAATTAGTAAAAATGGTCGGAGCCGAAGTAATACTTAGATAGTAGATCATGTCGAAGGAAAATGTGTAGATGTTGATAATTTCAATTGATACAATTTCACTACCAAGGTAAAACGCCGCTTTTGGGAATAGATAGAAAATACAGTGTTCTATCAGACAGACACGTCAGAAAATGCAACGAAACTGGTTAAAGCTATACAATAACCGAAATAAAGAAAAATGTATCAACTATCTAGTCCACCTACTTCATATTGAACAACGTATTTTTTTCAGTAAACATTAAATATTAAGAAATTAAAAGTTTGTTGATCTAAAATTTTCTGCAAAAGTTTCATTTTTCAGCTTAGGATGTAAGTGTAAACATTTAAATATGGTGTGATTAAAAGAAAATTTATTAACTATAAGATTTATCATTTAATACTCCTTTCGTCTTTCAGACGTCTGAAAGACGAAGGAAGTATTGTAATCACGAAAAAATCACCTTCCGAGATTTCTTCATATATTCGCGTTTCAAGGTCCATAGGTGACGAAATAGAGGTTTTCTTAATTGTGTCTGTCTGTCTGTCAGTCTGTCTCTTGGCAGTATATCTCAAAAACTATTTGTCGTAGGAAGACGGTATTTTTCATACATATTATATACCTACCTCGCATAAAACCACTACAATTTCATACAAATATATACAGGGTGAGCACCTTAAAATAATAAAATTTTGTATATTTTTGGGTTAATTTTGAAATAGAAGCAAGTAATAACTTTCACATAGGTCAGGCTTTACATTTTCCGAAAATAAGACTCAACCGATATAGAATAATGTCACAAAAGAGTAAAAACGTTTTAACAGTAAGACCGTTCTGTTCAAGAGAGGCGCGCGCGGCACTTATTTCTATAAGGCTTGATGGCGCAGTTGGATTTATCGATGCAGTTACGATCGCTATGTAGGTGCGGCGGGTTCAAACCCCAGCGGGATACATTTTTTTTAAATTTGTAAATTGATCTAATTCGGGCGAGGGCAGTTCTGGGTAAAGCCGTTTACAAATTTTTTATATTTTTCTGAAAAACTATTATTTTTAGACAAACTTAGGTATTCTTTACTTTTATTCATAGAATAGAATTGCTACTTCCTTTCTTTTAACAGTTTTGTTGCAAACTAAAATTAAAATTCCGTTTAGATAATACACTCAAATTTGCCAATTAAACATACTCGTTTTTTTTTTAATTCACGGACATGATTGTTTGTTGCACGATGCATAAACGTTTATCAGTACATTTACTTGAATTATTTTCTACATCATCTCTTCATAGAGGATCTGCAAATATTTTGTTCTAATTTTTAATCACCTTCGCATCCCTGTATTTTACCCAAATACTGGTATTCTGACGTATTCTAATAATGGTTTCGTCGATCAGCATTATTTTAGCAACCAGAAACTATTGATTCTTTGTTAGATAATATGCTGTCCCAGTAATTACGGAGTAATTCTATAATACACAGTAAAGCACTTCTTTCAGTTGGCGTTTCGTCCACCGATTTGTTGAAACTACAAACTGATGGCGGTTTTAAATTAAAAACTGTGCTGCATTAAAATATATTCGATGTGAAATAACAAACACTAATAATTGAAAGAATTAAATATTTTATGGTAGCTGGTTTGTATTTCTTATGAATAACATTCTCCAGAAAAAGAAAATTTCTTTTAAATTAATGTTCAACATGTTTGCTCATTTACTTCAAAATTTCAGTTCTTTTACCTTTATCTCTTCGTAACTGATCTGGTTATAGTAGGACAACGCTATAAGACACAGTGAAATAATAAAAATAATAAACTCATCATGTTATCTTCCATTCTAACAGTTATAGACGATGTCAAATAATATAGGAATAAGTTGGTGAAAATGTATAAATTCAGAATTGGAGCTATCGATTTGGACCGAAAGTAAGCTTCATTATTCATAACCAAATTATGTCCTAGACCAACTAATATTTAATAACGTTACCAGAACATGGAAAATTAGTTCTAATAATCATAACATCAAAATCAGGTTTAAAAGTTATCTGCACCTAAATCAAACGTAGAGAATTCTGGAAAGTAGTCTGTTATTTAACTACAATTATTTAAAAATGTGTAAGTATGACATTCCTCTGCTTTTAGCAGAATCTCCAAAACAATTCTATGAAAAATATACTCACGTGTTTGATGAATATTGTTTAAGTTCCCAGATTCTAAAAGCTCCGTTTGAGGGTCAACTCCTTGCAACGCTGGTACATCCGACACTTTCCGAGGGGTAGAAATTTTTCTGGGAATTTCTGAGACGCCATTAGATAAAGGAGGCACTTTCGAACCATCCGATGGTTCTATTGTCAAATTTTTCGCCGCACTGCACCCCATTTCGTCAGCTACTGAAAAGATTTGTTTGTATTAAGCACTAATACTAAGGACGAATATAGTTGGCACAACATTTGCATATTTAAGGTCAGCGTCTAGGAAAATGCCCGAACATCAATAAATGGAAATTAATCATTTTAAATATTTGCAGGTGTTTGTGGATTACTCGAATAGCTCAAATCCGGTGCATGAAGTAATTTGAAATTACGTCAACCGTGTGGGCGTTTGAATCAATACATCTATTTAGCTTTTTTACAATATGGGTGTATAAAGGGTACGGGCAATGTACACATACAACCGCTATCTCGACCAGCACGTGAAGCAAAGAGCAATCAATAATAGAGTATTGTACACATTAAGATGTCTACTGTTGAATTTACCGAATTTACTTCCTGTGGGCGATTTAACGGGGAAAATCATTTTACGTAATCAATACATTTTGTATTAACGTAAATGTTAACCAGACCGCTCTGTTGCCGAGTACTTGAAAAACGACAATCTTAGCCCCTAATAAATATAGCAATAGCAATTCACGCTGTCCTCGTAAATATCGTAAATATAGAATACTTTTACATATTAAAAAGAACTCATCTTTTATTAGGATGACAGCTGTTAAATATAAATTGAATTTTTAAAACAAAAAATAAATAATCATAGTTTAAACGAATAACAAAAATTTAATGCTGTAATTATTTTCCTGATGTTAATCAGATAGGAATGCATTGATTATCTTAGAAGAAACGTATAAATACTCAATACAAATAAAACTCCTTGCCTTTTAATGAGTAACTACTGTGTGTTTTGTTCAGTAAATACCCACAGAATAACTTCTAAACAGTTGCCTACTGAGTTTCAAGTTAAAGCTATTAACTTAATTAGTTCAGGGTAAATCAGTTAAAAATTCTTTAAAAACGTATAAATCTAAAAATTGGTAAACATATAAATTTGAATACTGTTATTCTGGATATTATACCGATCTTTGTAGAGTAGTGGTTAGTAGGTCTGCTTAGCATTCGTAAGGTCACGGGTTCGATTTCCCTGGCCGTCTGCTCTGATTCAGGTTTCTAGGTGGTTTTCCTGAGTAAACAGAGTACTTTCTCTGAGGCGACTGCCGGGGCAGTACTTCTCCACCTTTCCTGGCCTGTTTTCCATTCTCCACCCCTCCTTTCTCTCCCCTATCATATAATTCCTGTTCTTGGTTGAAGAGAGAAGCAAGGTCCCTATAGCAGCCCGAATTGGGAGAATTGAAATGACCCTGAACATTTATCTTTTTTTTTACATTCTGGATATCTAGTGTTGCAGGCTATAAGTGGGGAGGGATGCGCAAACAAGCAAACAGCTTCGCACAGTGGGTTCAAATCCCGAAAAGCTGGCCAAAACCTCAGATGAACTTAGACTCAAGCTTTGATAAAAATTGGTATACACGGGTTTTCAAAGCAGCTTTTACAAATTCAAGTCAAAATACTGTAAATAAAATGGCGGACCCTCAATTTGTTAATCATTTTCCATCACAACGCTTGGGCTATAGTTTTGTTCTATTTTGTCGTTGACCATGTATTTAGTTTTGCTTACGTTCTAGATCTTATTTGAAGTACCTCTGCAATTTCTTGTAATTCTTCTCTGCTTTCACTGAATGAATACCTTCTTCCGAACACTAGAAAAAAGTCTATAAACTTGCCAGAGTACAGATGAACAAGCAAGCAATGCAATAAAATAGATTATATTATATCTAATATCAAAAATATAATTTTGGACACAAATGTAATTAATACAGCGAATCTAGGTAGCGATCATCGCATGGTACGAGCAGGGGGGTATATGAACATAGTACAAGAACAAAGAAAACTAGCAACAAGTAATCCTCATTAAAGTAACGTAGAATAACTGAAACTTAAAACCTCTGAATACCGGAAACCACTTCAAAATATATGGCATCGAAAAATGAAAAAGACATGCTCGATGAGTGGAATAAAAACATAGTACGTGGCATAAGAGGAACATTTCAAATGATAGCAACAAAGCAGCTGCAACGCAAGAAAGAAAAACTAATTAAGGTAACAGTTATAGGTGAGTAACTCTGATAAGTCACCAACTTTATTTTCAAAATGGCGTCAATTAATATTCGGCAGCCTTCCTATGACGTACATTTATTTTCAACCTGCTTATATTGGTGTACTGGTGTAGAGATAAACGCGTGTTGTATCTGCCTGAGTGTGTGTGTCACGCATTCGTCAGCATCGATCGATAGCACTTTGTCTTCGATCGAAACTGTAGCCACCGCGTGCTTTATAATGCCACACTAAGCAAATACGTGAGGCAGCTTTCTTTAGCCGAGCGTGTAAACCGTCTGATTAGCAATCAGATTGCTCATGGTTATGCTGCAGAGTTTTAACATTTTTTCTTTTACGAATTAATGTAATTCACGTTGCTGAGTGTTTCCTTTAATTTTTCACTATTCTCAAAAACATTGTTATCTATTTTGTACATAATGGT
This sequence comes from Agriotes lineatus, assembly GCA_940337035.1. Classification (NCBI taxonomy): domain Eukaryota; kingdom Metazoa; phylum Arthropoda; class Insecta; order Coleoptera; family Elateridae; genus Agriotes; species Agriotes lineatus. The sequence continues at coordinate 5,375 of CALNHX010005746.1, forward strand.
GAACACACTTATTTACTTACCCTTCAATTTAAAAATTCAAAAATTATTTTAATTAAAGCAGGTTCACATATCAGGTGAGCTAAAAACCTAGTATCTACAAATTTTTGAGTATAAATTTTGTCTGCGTTCTTCTTTTAATCCGGTTCGAAGGGCCAATGTCTGCGGTCTTCCGTGAATTTATGTAATTCCTTCGATTTCTTGCACTCGTTCAGGAAGCACATCAGTAATGTAAATAACTTGTAGATTTATAGGACCAGGTTATTTTACTGAAGGGGCTGAAACTTAATAAAGATATGAAGCATTGTAAGATAGCCAAGCCTAACTACCCCTTAACACATGTGTAGCTACGTCAGCTCACAAACGAATGCAGCTCAATGCTAGAGAAGATATTAAAAATTCAAATAAAAATACACTGCTTGTATACAGACTTTTTGTGTCATGTTTTGCTTATTCTAGCCGATAAGATGACCTAGAGTAAATTGAAAGCAAACGTCTGCAAAAACTGGCTTACAAACAATACATTGCAACTGACCTAGTGATATAACACGAATGCTGAATGTTGCTTAAATATGGATTAGATATTACATATTATGAACCAGTTCTGCGTTAACTTTCGTAAAACTTCACACAATTATCTATTTTATGGTCAAGCGTTAGTTTGAACACATTTCATTCTTAGTCCTAAAAAATAATTTTATATAATTCTTTCCAAGACATCACACCGAACAACTGCTGCAACGCCACAGATTCTCATTGAGTAGGTACGTCATCAAGTACATTAACACCAATTTTTAACTTTGTACTTTGTACTTTGTTTTTAGGTCAGTTAGATTAAATGCCCTGTACTAAATTTAATAAGGATTCAATTAAAAATGTATTAATATTTCAACCACTGCTGCCATATACTCACTTTTTAAAAATAAAACTAATAACGATGCAACTTTTTCAAGAAAAATATGTTTGACTTTGTTTTCTCTCTTATAATTTCAAAATACGCCGATGTGTCTCTGATAAAAACCACAAATGAAGAAATAGTTTCAAATGAAAACAGGGACATAAAAAAATATAATTTAAGTTACATTAATTACAATCCCATCATACTATTTGCAAAAATAATTGTAAATACGGAAATGTCAATAATAGGGACGAAAGAATAATTTTGAAAAACAAATATTTATCGATTCTACGAAATAATTTATGAGGTTAGCATGAACCGTATAGTTTTGTGAAAGTGCAGAAGGAAGGGTAGAGAATAAAAATGATGCTCTTACAGATGAATCGACATTTTCATTGCATCAACTTCGTCGAGTTCTATTTCTATACAGGTATCAAGAAAATCTTTGCAGTATCTTAAATATCGAACTTGATATTTCCATAAATTGAATGTTTGGAATTATATATTAGGAGCCAACAAAATGGGTCTATTTTTTACAAATTCGAAATATCTTTTGTTTCTTGCAGCGTAAAAATCCTTTGAAAATTCAGAAAATACCAAGAGAGAGGTTTTTGAATCCTTGGTTTGGCCAAGATGGTTTTTTTTGCTTAGAGGTTTGTTTTGTTTCAGACACATCTGAACAATACACGTCCAAATATATTCTTTAGTGAATCAAGAATTACGCGCTTTATTAGCGCAGAAAGACAGACTCTGCAAGTGCATGCTCCACAGCACTGGCCATGCATGATTTATTTACTATGTGCTGTAATTGAGAAGTACTTATAATACATTCTCTTTTACGACCGACCAGAAAATATGCAGTTTCTGGAGAATTTTTTAACAGAAAGTAAGTTTTTGCCGGTCAAGATCAGTAATAGTATATTACAGCCCGAGATGGGAAGTGTTTCATTACTGTCGAGAGATTAGTTAGCTGATTGAGACGCGAAGCGTCGAAATCAGCTATTATCTCGAGACTAAGGAAACTTCCTGTCGAGGTTTGTATACTATTTTATTCGCAACCACTTTATTCTAAACAATAATTGGAAAAATTATTATATTATGATACGACAGGTTGCGACGCGCATGAATGGATCAACAAGATTCCCAGTATCCCTGCCTACTCAGCGGTCGGGAATGTACTTCCCGCACTCACTTCCTCCACTTGAGCGGGAAGTGAGTGCGGGAAGTAGCGGGCTGAAATGTACGACTTCCCCCACTCAAATGAGGTCAGGAATGTTAACATTACATATATGGTTGCGAATAAATGCTTTTGCCGGTCCCTGATGCCTTCGTTACTATGGAAACAAGTTTGTGTTATTGTTTGAATAAGTCAAGTAGTAAATACTAACGTCATAATTTTTTTTAGTTTTTGAAAGTGAATTCGCAAGTTCGAAAGTCTGGACTCGGATGTCGTAAAAAATATTGTACGATACCTGACCGGAAAGTGTTTTGCAGGTCTTCGCTATCTACTTGGTTCGACCTGCAAAACACTACTTTCCGGTCTTGTAACGTAAATTACTATTACGTTGCCTTTAGGCTGTACGCTGTACCTCTACTTTAATAATAAAGTACTAAGAAACAGCTTGCGACTCGATGTATAAAATAAGTGGTTACCTTCATTTCATGTATACATAAGCACAATCGCTCATAGACAAATTCATCTTGATGCATCAATGGGACAAGCTGACTGAAGTAATCTGTAGAAGCCAATAATATAAAATTAAGAAGTACGGTCTTTTTATTTCTTACTGTACTGTAATCTTCCTGAATAGTTTGAATTTTAGTCCGGTAAATGAAACATTACGGTACAGTGCAATATTATAGTACTGTGTAATGTAGCCAAGGACGTCGTCTATGGTAGGTATTGCAATAGCCGAGTGTGAATTGGCTGAACATTGTAGTTTCACGTTTAGTTGTAATTATCGAATACAATTGAGTTGTGTTTAATAGACAAGTGACTTAGTACTTTCGTGAATGCTTTGTGTTTTGCTGTAAGTTATATCAGTTGCATTTTGGACAAATGACGACGTACTAAATGATCTAACTTGCGCCCTTGCCAATTCGCCATGGTTTTGATTTGTTTGTTTAAAGATACAGTCCGTTGTTGCTATTGTTATCAATACCTATCATTCATTAAGAGGAATAATAAATTGTCTAATAATACTGAATATATTAGACTTGCAAACAACAACATCTCAAACATATTCAATTGCAATCAAGAATATACTGTCCGTGGTTGCACAATTAAAACAAATCACATTTAACAATAATTTGTAATAACAGAATCTATATTTGCGTTTACAACACCTATCATCAATTAAGAGATGCGGTAGTAAACTTAGTTTTAGATAATTATGTTCCATTAAAGCAATTACTTGAGCATTTTGAAGAGCAAATTTTAAATGTTTGTAAGAGAGGAAATTTTGTGTCTCAGCTGGATTGAACATTTCTTGCAGAAAAGAGCTTAGTTTATTTTCTTGTGTGACAATATCATAGCGTGGAAAGAATAGCAAAAATTATAATTAATTCTACAATCAATACGTTGATTAAAAATTATTGCAGAAAAATTTAACAGTTCCATTACAAAAAGTAGCGAATGGGGTTAAACTAAAGGCTCAGTTTACGACTGGTACGAAACCCCGTTTTCGCAGGAAGCCCTTATTTTTAAAGTTATAAACACTATGCAGCACGGGTAGGTAGAAACCTACATGTGCTGACGTCACACCAAAGAGCTTGGTGGGCAGATTACTTTTATGCATCGACACTTAAGCAGATTATTTTCATTTATTGACACTTATTTGCATAAATTTCATCTTAAATTTAAAAAATGCAACACAATATGAAATAAAACGTTGTACGTTGTACGTCCGGTAAAATTTTCACGTATTCCTTTTCAAATTCTCCTTCGTCGTCTTGTCTATAAACATCGAAGTTCTGCTGTAAAAATGCATTTACCGGACTTGTAACTATGATAATAGAATAAGATCTATTTCTGATTATAATTCAACTAATATTTTATTTGCTACCCTCTATTTAATTTTAACAGCAGTTTATGACTAAAAGGTGTGTTTTGCTTCAGACACATCTGGAAAAAGGAAGGGTTCAGGGTTATTATAATTCCCCCAACTGGGTGCGGGGACCTTGCGTCCATCTTCAGCCAAGAACGGGAATTATATGATGGGTGAGAGAAAGGAGGGGTGGAGAATGGAAGAGAGGCCAGGAAAGCTGGAGACGTACTGCTCCGGCATTCGCCTCAGTGAAGCTACTCTGTTGACTCAGTAAAACCACTTAAAAACGTGAATCAGAGTAGACGTCCAAGGGATTCCACATCTGAACAATACAAGTCCAAATATATAATAATAATAATAATGTTTATTCAACTTCGCAATACAATGCAAAGAAAAACAAATACATAATTTAAATATAAATCCACGAAGCGGAAAAGGGAGTAGTTCAATCACTGCAACAAGTGCGTGACTGATCTTCTGTTACCCCCAAAGTTGTAATTTATAATAATATTCCTGTAATTATGCCCAACAATAAATGTGTAAAAAGAAAAAGAAGAATATGTAAATTTAGTGACGCTATCTAACCATCATGTTCCAATAACAACTGCTTATATGAATTCCTAAAGTTAGTTACAGATGTATTTCTGATATTTTCAGGGAAATTATTGTAAGCCATGCAAATAGTATATGTAAAACATCTTTCAAATAAAGAGGTTCTATGATGGGGTATCGTTAATAGTTCCCTATAGAGATGGGCGCGTGAGTGAGTATTCACTCACGTCACGCACGTTTCACGCTTGCTTTAAACGCTCACGTTCACCCACGCTCACGCTCATGTTCACTCACGTTCACGGCGTAACCCGTCACTCACGACGTGACCCGCAGCTTTTATTTCAAAATTCAAATTCAAATAGAACAGAATGTTCAATTTTAAAACCAATAAAAATCTCTAAAGGGCTTTACCCCTCTCGTAAGTGGACATTGTAACACTAAATAATTTTAAAAATCAAATTAAGCTAGGGGTAAAAATATCTTCACGTTTCTAATAAATTACATCAATTTTTAATTAAAAAATATTACCGGTGATCGAATTCGAAGGGCAGGCAGTATGCGATTTTAGCGTTTTGTAGGATATTGCAAGCGAATGCGCTGTTCCTACATGCGCTACAGAGCACTTCTTGTGTCCGTGCGTTGCGGCTACCTTAAATAGAATCTTAGAATAGAAATAATTATTAATTCTCACGTTCACGTCTCGATTTTCAAATATTAGTCACGTTCACGACCAGACCCGCCGTGACCCAGCATGACCCTACTGTTTTCACGTCACGCGCCCATCCCTAGCTTCCCTATGTCGTAAGTTTAAATTATGAACATCTGTACGGTATGTAATTTTTCTTGTTAAATATGTAGGTGATCTATTTGCTATTATTTTATAGTATAATACAGCAGTATGCAATTTTCTTCGACTCTACATGTTAAGCCATCCCGTTTCTTTTAAGTTGTGTGAGATATGTTCGTATTTCCTAATGCTGTGTATCACACGCAAACAGTTATTTTGTACTAATTGAATTCTTTTCAAATCTTTTGAATCAATACAGTGAGTATATAAAGCATCTGCATAGCGATAACTCGAGTAAGTCGCACAACATTGTTTTAACAATTTTATTTAAAAATTGTCTACTTGAGTATATCAACTTTCTCTATGCAGGTATTAATGTGAGTCTTAAATCTTAAGATAGCATCAAGCACAACACCAAGACTCTTTACCCCATCCTTCAAGAAGAGTAGGTTGTTGTCTAGATGCAATTTTATCTGCTATTAAAGCTCTTTCTGTCCTTCCACCGAACAGCATTACATTAGATTTAGTAGGATTTATATCAAGTGAATGTTTATTACATATTTTTATGAGATTGTTTAAATCACTTTGTATATTATTTAATGTAGTATCCAAATCGTTCGAATGAAAAGACACATAAAGCTGTGCATCATCAGCATATAAGTGATAGTTACAGTGTTGAAGGCTCTTGTCGAATATATAACACGTGTAAATAGTAAACAAAATTGGTCCTAAAATAGAGCCCTGCGAGGCACCTGAATTAATTTCTGATTCCGATATATTACCGTTGAGAAACACCTTTTGTGAACGTCCCAATAAACATGTGCGCAATAATTTAACAGCAGTGTTATCGAATCCGATAAAATGTAGAATTGCTTCTAAAACCGAATGAATCAAGTGAATCAAGAATTACGCGCTTTATAAGCGCAAAAAGACAGATCCGCAAGTGCGTGCTCTACAGCACTGGCCATGCAAAGACAACCTTTTACAGTATTTGATTTTTACTCGCAGAGCTCGGATTTTAAAACATCCAACGCTGTTATGATTCATAACATCCGTGGTTTGTTCAACAAATCACATTTAACAATAGTTTGTAATATCAGAATCTACATTTGCGTTTACAACACCTATCATCAATTAAGAAATGCGGTACTGAACTTAGCCCTTATTTTTGAAGTTATAAAAATTATGCAGCACGGGTACGTAGAAACCTACATGTGCTTACGTCACACCGAAGAGTTTGGTGGGCAGATTACTTGTATTCATCGACACTTAAGCCAGACAAGGTAACCAGATAATTTATTATTACCATTTCATTCATAAATTTCATCTTATATAAAATGCAACACAGTATGAAATAAAACGTTGTAGTTTGTGCTCCCGGTAAATTTTTCACAGTACTCGTTTTGAAATTCTAGATTCTGCTCCATCGTCGTCTTGTTCATACACATCGAAGTCCTACTGTAAAAATCGATTTACCGGACTTGTAACGTAAATAACTATAATAATAGAATCTATTTCTGATTATAATTCAACTAATATTTTATTTGCTACCCTCTATTTTATATTACCAGAAGTTTATGACTAAAAAAACAAAGGCGCTGATGCGGTGTCGATTCTATTACAATTTCATTGTACAGAAGAAAATTTGAGAAAAATGTATGAGTAAATAATCAATATAAGATAGAAGAGGAATGCTACTTAGAGATCAGTGTCTTATCAAATAATAAAAATACTAATACCTAAGCATTTTTGCGGTAAATTTGTTCAAAAATATTATTTAGCAATTTAATAGCAAAAGTCGTTGTTTCTTTATCGATTAATTAATTAATGACAAAGTTATTTTTGGATGACTTATTCGCTAATTATAATTACTATTTTTACCAAATTTGTTTATTACTTCATTTCAAGTATTCTGCACAGTAAAACATATCAATAAAGTATTAAGACAAAACAAATCAGTTGTTAATCAATGCTGATATTCATTTCAAACCCTTTGCGAATACCGATACTTCTTCATTGAACAACGTCAAAATGTCATTATTGCAAACTCACTTATTTAACAAAGGTAGCAGTTTAGTTCGTTGAAAATATTAACCGGAATGTTTTACTCGGTGTTGCATCACAGCCTGTCGTATTTCTCATTTTATATAAAATATGATTTATTTCACAATGCTTCTCCGATTTGTGATATAACGATGTGATGTTCCACTTTATCGGCTGTGTATTGTATCAATCAGGAAATAATGCAGGAAAAAGTCAACGAACTGAAAATTATAATGGATAAACATTGCATGTCAACTGTTTTACAGACCTACTCTTAACAATATACAGAATGTACATTATTATCTCCTATATTTCTACCCTCATGCAATTAGCACCAGCATTGAGTTTGTTCCGTTACTTAAAAATATTTAAAGACAGAAGGCGGCAGTTAGGTATAATGTTAATGTGCAATTTATTTAATTTATAATAACCTATTCTTATAGTTCATAATTGCCACAATCAAGCTAAAAGATAAACAAAATTTAAGTAAACTGAGTTTTGTCTTGTTTTAGTAATTTTACCTTACAATACGTACTTAGACATGTATTACCTATATAATTTTTATATTATTCAATTCCTCCACAGCAACGAATAACTGAAAGAAATGTTACGTGGTATTTATTCTCAACTAATCGTTCTCATGAAATAAAACAAATAACCATCATGTAAAAGTATATCTAATACCGACCATGTTAAAAGGAACGCTTTATTCCGATTAATATATTTGATTATTGATATTACGTATAAAAAAACACTAATACCACATATTCTGCAAGATAGTATTAAAATCAAATCAATTCCAAACCAATTTTCATAATAACTAAGCACAAATTATTTTATCAACCTGTAATTTTAATCATCTATTAACTGTAACACAAACGTTAACATAATCAACTCCAAAAGATATACAGGGTGTATTAAAACGTGAGGAGAATATTTACATCACGCACTTCTATTTTAAAAATCAAGCAACAAACTCTAGTACCAATTTGTTGTTGACTAGTTGGTTATTCTTATTAGTTATTAATGGTTTTAGTTTCAGTTCACAAATGCTTATGGTGGAGATGTTGAGAATTTCAGTTAAACAGTATCAGTAACTTACAGTTCAATAAGTAAAATAAATATCCAGGTATAACTTCGTTCTTTCGGTAATTAGTCTACTTATAATTTTGGTTTTAAGAAGATAAGTTCTTTGCTGCTTAACAGTTTTGAAAATATTGCAACACTGGCCGGAATGGAGGTATTTTTACAATGTAATAATAAAAATTAGAAAGCTATGTAAGACGAATATATAGTCATTAATGTCATTTTGTAATATTTTAAACTTTTTGAATTGTTTCGTATTAGTTATTCGGTGTTATCATTGTTCTAAGTAACTTTTTTACATGTGCGTTTCTTCAGTTTTATTAGTTACTAGTGAATCACCCTAGAGTTCCTATACAGGGAGTTTATTATAATGCGCAATATGTGTAAATGCGTTTATTTTAAAATGCAATATGGAAACGTTACTGAGTATGTAAAAACATAATATATTGTACGGGGGAAGGAATTCTGTTGATCAAAAAGTATAGACTTCAGTTTGCAGCAAGTATGTGGGTTATTACATTCCCTGTTGTTCTTTCTGATGCTTCTTTTTCAATAAAATTTCGGTTCATATATAGCATTTTAAAATAATAGCTATTTATATATCTAGGGTGCAAACGTATACATTTCCTCCCGCGTGTTAGCGGAGGGCAACACACAAGGGAGGAAATGAATCTTTGCTCCAGTGATATATATATACGTGTGACCCCGGATTGAGTTCACTATAGGTATAATTGACTAAAAATTTTACAATTTTATTTTAATGTTTTGGGATTCCGCCCTGCTTGGTCTGAAGAGAATTTTAAGAATATTTACAGTTTTTGAAAACACAAGTTGGCCTTGACAGTGATGCAAAAACTATTTTCTTTTCAGGTAAACTACCCTTTCTGTTCATGATACGGCAAAATTTTACTAAGAAGAGTTGTTCAGAATGGAAAATTATGGCCCTATACAAAATTTCAGGAAGATCTACCTACTTAAATTAAACCGTTAAAATTGAACCTATTTATTAAAAATACGGTTTGATTTAAGTAGGTAGAACTTCCTGAAATTTTGTATAGTGCCATAATTTTCCATTCTGAACAACTCTTCTTAGTAAAATTTTGCTGTATTATAAACAAAAAGAGTAGTTTACCTGAAAAGAAAATACAATAGTGTGTCCCAGGATTGATGTTACAAGAGGTTAGATGGACTAAACACTTTTGAATTTTATTTTAAAGTTCTGGGATTCGGTCCTGCTTGGTTTGAAAAGAATTTTAAGAATATTTTCAGTTTTTGAAAAACAAGTAGGCCTTGGCAGGGAAGTGAAAACTATTTAATTTTCAGGTAAACTACCCTTTTTGTTCATGATACGGCAAAATTTTATTAAGAAAAGTTGTTTAGAATGATAAATTACGGCCTTATGCAAAATTTCAGAAAGATCTACCTACTTAGATGAAACCGTCATTTTTAATAAATGCAATTTGTTTAATCTAAAAAATAACGGTTTAATCTAAGTCGACAGATCTTTTTAAAATTTGGTACAGGGCCATAATTTTTCATTCTGAACAACTTTTCTTAATACAATTTTTCCGTATCCTGAACAAAAAAAGTAGTTTACCTGAGAATAAAATACAATTATCTAAAAAATAACGGTGTTTTCTAAGTCAACAGATCTTTCTGAAATTTTGCATAGTGCCGTAATTTATCATTCTAAACAACTTTTCTTAACAAAATTTTGCCGTATCATGAACAAAAACGGTAGTTTACCTAAATAGAAAATAGTTTTTTCACATTTTTCATGGCCGACTTAATTTCTAAAAATTAAAAGTCTGCTTAAAATTGTTTCCAGACCAAGCAGGGCGGGATCCCAAAACATTAAAATAAAATTGTAAAATTTTTTGTCGATTATACCTATAGTGAACTCAATCCGGGGACACACTGTATATATATATATATATATATATATATATATATATTAAAGGTAAACATTTCAGGGTGTCATACCGCTTAATAAATTCGAAGATTTCTCCAACTGGTTGAAGAACATCTTGAATGGCACTTGGAGTTGGACGACGTTTCGACGAAATCACATTCGTCATTTTCAAGTCCTTGTAGTAGTCCTGGTTTGGCTTCTAGTTATGCGGCAACACGACGGACTGTCAACTTGATGTACAGCTGACTGAATAGGTTGTTTATCAATTACTGTGGCAACTAGCATCGAGGGAGCTGTACTGCTAGAACGGATGGCTGGTGTGCGTAGAGAATGGCCGGCCGTTGCTTGTAGTAACGTTGGTAACCACGATGCAGGTAATCGGCTTGTGTCGTCGCGGGTGTTCATACAATTCGGACGTTTCACGATTTCGATGGCTTCTCGTATGATGCATGCGTTTTTGTGTTCGACGCTGACAATGCTCTTGGTGTTTTCGAAATCAATCTTGTGCGAAGTATCCCATATATGATGCACTAGCGATGAAGTGTGTTCCATCTTCTTAACATAATTCTGATGTTCCTCCTTGCGTGCCTTTATTCTCCGGTTGGTGTGGCCTATGTAGCTGCTATCGCAATCCCGACACGGTATCTCGTAGACTCCTTGGTTTTCCAAAGGGATGTACTCTTTAGGATTCCTCAGTATGGACTGGATTATTCTATCCGTGGTAAAGGTTGTCCTGATGTTACATTTTCTAAGGATTCTTCCGATTTTCTCTGTCGTGCCTCGGATGTAAGGTAGGTACGCCGTGCCACAAGGTCTCTCCTCTTCTGCGTCTTGCGTTTTGGTCTTCGGTGGTCGGAACGCTTTCCTAATCGCTGCTCTGCCATAACCATTTTGTTCGAATACTCGAGCAAGGGTTGCTAATTCTTGTCTTGTATTCTCCTTGTCGGCTATCCTTCTTGATCTACAAACCAGTGTTGTCAGGACTGATTGTAGTTGAGCAGGGTGGTGGTGTGAATTAGCATTTAGGTAGCGATTGGTGTGCGTGGTCTTCCTATAAACCGTGTGCCCCAATTTGCCATTCTTCTTGGTGATGAGAACGTCTAGGAATGGAAGGTGGTTGTTCTTCTCCAATTCCATCGTAAACTGGATCTTATTATGGATGCTATTGAGATGGGTAAGGAAATCAGCAAGTCGATTCTTACCGTGACCCCATATGGCAAAGACATCATCGACATACCGAAGCCAAAGTTTCGGTTTGTAAATGGTGCTGTCCAGTGCTTTCGATTCGAAGTCCTCCATGAAGAGATTCGCAATGACGGGAGACAAAGGTGAACCCATCGGCGCTCCTTCTACTTGCTTGTAGCGTTGACCATTATAGATGAAATATGTATTCTGGAGACAATGATCGGCAAGTTTGATGATGTGTTGAGGTGGATCATACTTCTGTTTAATGACGTTTAGAGCTTCGGCAACTGGCACTTTAGTAAACAGAGAGACGACGTCAAAGCTCACGAGGATATCGGTCGGTGTAATTTTCTCCTTTTGCAGCATCTCGATGAAGTGGGTAGAATTCATAACGTATGAAGCCGCATCTGCCACATGCGGCTGCAGATGTTTAGCTACGAACGCTGCAAGTCGTTGGATAGGTGATCCTATGGAACTAACGATAGGCCTAAGCGGTGTTCCATCCTTATGAATATATATATATATTGTTACGTTTTACGTTTTGGGCTATTAAAAATTATAGGCCGCTTCTGTTTTAAGCATTTATTTACACCGATTTATCTTAATCTATTTACACAACACAAGAACTATTAAGGCGGAACACACATTATTTATAAACTAACAGGACTATTTCTAACAACAGATATACTTTATTTATTTACACGCGATTTCAACGTTAATGATTTATATGGCTATATTTATTTGTTTCTGTCCCAGAACGAGTTGCGTCGGGTACCTGTCCTCTCACTCTTGTGGGGGTTTGATGACGGTATTAGCAGGCGGTGCCCTTCTTGCACATGGACTGGCCGAAGAAGCAGCAGTCCACCGTGGGCTCAATGCTTCACAACGGATCTGGACGCCGGTTGTCTCTTCTACTGCCGATCCGTAGGCCATCAGGAACAGGTGAATTCACTGGTTCCAGTCACGCTGATGCTTGGAAACCACCTTGGACAGATGCTTCCCCATGGTTCGGTTCATCCTTTCCACCATGCCGATCGATTGAGGATAGATGGCAGTGGTCCGGGTCCTGTGTATCCCCAGTAGCTTGCAGACGTACTGGAACAGTCCAGACTCGAAATTCCGGCCCTGGTCGGAATGTAACTCCAGGGGGACTCCAAAACGGCTGAAGCACTCCTTCACCAGAACATCAACGACAGTACCGGCCCATTGATTCGGAACGGTGTACGCTTCGGGCTACTTGGTGAAGTACCCCATGCACACCAGGATGTATTTATTTCCCGATTCGGTTTCGGGGCATGGTCCGGCGATGTCAATGGCTATCCCCTCGAACGGACCACCGACGATGTACTGCCACATCAAAGATCTACGTCTTCCAACCGGTCCGTTTCCTGTAGCGCAGGCTTCGCACCTCCGGTACCACTCTCTGACGTCATCTTTGCAGCTCGCCCAGTAGAATCTTTCTCGGACCTTCTGCAACGCCTTCTTCAATCCAAAGTGTCCCCCACAAGAGCCATCACGCAGTTGGCGCAAAACCTCGGCCACTCTACTTCTTGGAACCATCAATTGTGATCTCGTTGCCCTACCGTCATCATCTTCCAAGATTCTGGTCAGGACGTCCCATTGCGCCCGATAGGTCTTCACCGTTGGGTTGGTGGCGGAGACCTCCTGCCAGGTAGGTCGACGGCCATCTCGCTTCCAGGCTATAACCGTGCCTAAGTCGGGGTCGTTCTCCTGGCTGTTCTGCAACTCGTCTAGCTCCCACGAGTCGTCGACTACAGTGGTACGATTGATGGGTACCGCACGACTCTCCAGCTTCGAACAGTGGCCTCAGTCCGCAGGGCAGGGCCTCCTGGATAACGCATCGGCGTTGCGGTGGGCTGTGCCAGGCCGATGATTTATTTCCTTCGGGGTTCTTGAACTGCAGTAGCCATCTTAGAGCAGCATGGTCGGTCCTCAGTAAGACTCTTCTGCCAAACTCGAATGATTTATGTTTTACTATGTTGGTTCGGCCGCTGGGATAATCTTCGCACTCGAAGATGTCTTGGTACCGGGCCACCAAATCTTCGATCTTCCTCCGTTCTTGTTGGCTCATGCCCCTTCCCAGGATTGTGTTTCTCCTGACGGTTGCCGGTTCCCTGTTGACGTTCATCATCCTTACTGGGACCTTAAGGCCAGTCTTTACCAACGTCTTCCCAACCAGGATACCATGAGTGACCTCCTTGTTATAATCGGGTTCAATCCTGCGCACTACGTTGCCCCGGAGATCGCCATCCAGGTATGCATCCACGACCCTCTCGGTTCGTCCCGGGAGAGTAACATCTTCCGCCAATACCACTCGTACTGCGATCTCTTCTCTTGGGTGTAGGGAAAGCTCCTCGCCACCCACGGGCAACACGCCGCGTCCCAGGTCTAAAGTGAACCCACACTCATTCCTAACATCCATTCCCAGGATGAACTCGTCCGCAACGTCAGCAATCAGGGCCCGATGCTTTAGGGTTTGATTCCCAATCTTCAATGTCAAATCAATTTCCCCATGTGTGGTCACTGCGCCTCCCGTGGCAATGCGAAGGCGTGTCCTGGTGGGCATCAGCTGACCCTCGTTACGTATTACGTCAGACGATGGACTTCGTCGCTCCAGTATACAACAGCAGAGACCGAATTCTTCCATTCTCTTCTTCAGGTTCCCCACGTAGTCCTCGCCGGCCGTTTCTTCGCCAGGCTTTCAGCTCTTCCTTAAGTACTTCTTTAAGATCCTCTTGCGCGGCTTTCAACTCTTTCTTAATTACCTCTTTAAGATCTTCTTGCGCGGCTTTCAGATCTTCCTTAAGTACTTCTTGCGCCTTTTGCGCCTGCCTTTGGCCGGCTTTCAATTCTTGCTTAAGATCCTCTTGTGATTTTTCTTGCGCGGCTTTCAATTCTTCTTGTGCTTTTTCTGCCTTCTCTTGGCCAACTTGCATCAGCTGGAAAAGTTGGCTTAACTGTGCCTATATTTTGCCGCTATGGGATCTTGTCACAAGCATCCACAACACATACTTAAATTTATTATCTGACTGTCGTTTATCGGTTCTTGTTAGCCAATTAGTTTATTATTTAATGTTTGTCCAATAATTTTTTTATAGCCCCTGGTACAAAACCCGACACCTGACGCCACTGTTACGTTTTACGTTTTGAGCTATTAAAAATTATACGCCGCTTCTGTTTTAAGCATTTATTTACAACGATTTATCTTAATCTATTTACACAACACAAGAACTATTAAGGCGGAACACACATTATTTATAAACTAACGGGACTATTTCTAACAACAGATATACTTTATTTATTTACACGCGATTTCAACATTAATGATTTATATGGCTATATTTATTTGTTATACACGCGTTATGTATCTCGCTAGATTTATGTACACACGGGTTTATTTATATGGCAGCTTCTTCCAAGCTGGAGTCGGCACTCGGACTTCCACTTCGACTTCGACTGTCCTCCTATTTCCTTTTCGCGTATTTATACACGGTGTAAAAAAAGTCTGGAATATAGCAAATATTTCAAAAACTACCCTATATGAATTTTTTAAAATTTTCAGATTTATATAGGTAAAAACGGCGCATCTAGGAAGGATAAAACCGTTTCTGTAACTCTACAGGGTTAGTCAGAAAAAATACCAACTTTTGTATTTTAAATTGGACATCCTGTATATTACCGAAGAATCAAATAGTACTTCAAAAGACAAATTCAACGATATAGGGTTTGGCGAATTTATCTGTCAAAGTGACAGATGTGGGGTGACTTAAAGAATAAGGTTTACAACAATAGACCGGTTAATATTGAAGCTTTAGAGGATCATATTAGAAATGAGATACGTCAATTTCGATGGGATACTGTCTTTAAATTCTCGTAAGACGTTATCAAAAGTATCCCATCGAATTTGACGTCTCTCATTTCTAATATGATCCTTTAAAGCTTCAATATTAACCGGTCTATTGTTGTAAACCTTATTCTTTAAGTCACCCTATATCTGTCATTTTGACAGATAAATCCATCAAACCCTATACCGTTGAATTTTTCTTTTGAATGACTATTTGATTACTCGGTAATATACAGGGTGTCCAATTTAAAATGCAAAAGTTGGTATTTTTTTCTGATTAACACTGTACAGTTACAGAAACGGTTTTGTCCATGCTAGATGCACCGTTTTTACCTATATAAGTCTGACAATTTTGAAAAACTCATCTCCGGTTGTTTTTGAAATATTTGCTATACTCCAGACTTTTTTTAAACCCTGCGCCGGGTGAGTCATTCCGGAAGCGTAGAGACCTTGCTCGATCCTTCCCGCAACGCTGACGTGTTCGCGGGCATGAGTCACCAAGGTCGTTTCTCAAAGGGTGTGACTCATCCGTCGGTACGTGTACCGGCTCAAGGTCGTGACACTGACCCCGCCTTAGGTCGTTCTCGAATGCTCGGGACGCTGAGTCATATGTTTGCAATGGCCTGATCCCAAGGTCGTTACAATATTATTTTTTCTTCGAACGCATGTTCTATTGCGCTAAATTTCAAATATGTTGCTTTAGGAAATCATTATAGTGACTCTAGATTTCTGTAGTGACATTTTGTCTAATTTCCAAATCAGCATAACGTTGTAAAGCTTTGGTGTGATATCCATGGTGACGTCAACACAAACGCGGGAGCAAAAAAATATTGGCTCCGGCTGGTTGGAAACTGACTACTTGTGAGTGTTCAGTTTATATTTTTGAACTATTCAGCTCTTTGCTTCTCGTTTTTGGGAATTTGTGTCAATGGATATAAAGCCCCGTTCGAATCTACTTTTGAAGCAAAAATGCAACAACCGGTATTTCAAAAACTGTAGAAGAATAATTATTTAGGTAACTAATTTTTAAGTAAATTCCATATACATACTTACAACTCTGCAAGATATGCTATTTAAAGAACTATTGTCAGGTAGAAATGGAACACATATTAATACATTTGCATCAATCAGTGTTAGACCTAAAGTCGAATAAAAATTTGTCAAATGTGACATTCGCAGAACTGGTTTCTACAGTAACTATAGGACTTAAATCTGGCGCAATTTCAGACAAAACTGCGCATGCGTAGTGGATCACAACCAATCAGCATCTATTCCCGACTTGTCTCAACTTTTATAATATTTAGGAACTCTAATCACCCGAGCTACGCTTCGCATCGTTAATCAGACCATAAATAGCTCGACTCTAGCGCCACCTACCAGGTCCACTTTTTGTAAAAATATTTCTTAGCCGAACTTCGCCAACTTTAAAAATAAAAAGAATTTATTATTATTATTATTATTATGTATTCTGAATATGAGCCAAATCTGACGATAAATACAATTTATAGAAATATCTCGACCCCAGCACCACCTATGTTCATAAAAACCAGCATACAATCTAAGTCTAAAAATTGTCAAAATTTTAAGCTATCATACAATTTAATCGGTCCAGTATCTTCAGAGGAGATAGAGAACAAAAATACATTACAAAGAAAGAAAAAGACCACCGACTTTATGGTATAGGATTCGACGTTATCATCGTTCCAAGTTTTTTTTTCCTTTAAAGCCCGTCTCTCTACTAATTCCGGATACACTGCAGCTTAGAAGGCTTTATTGTGCATGCCCTAATTAATAGGTTACAGGCATTCAGTGATTTTTGTTCCTTTCATCACCGGGTGTGTAGCAAAGTCCTTTGGTTCTATAGTAGACTGACCGAATATGCTCTATATTTTTCTTCCTAACGGATCACAGACACACAAAATGCATTTGCGGTTTCTACTCTTTTATTGCAGAGTCTACAAGTAAGGTCTCCATTATATTTTCGAATCTTCCGTAAGTGTTCCTTAACAGTCGGATGTCCTGTAAGTAGACCTGTGACGATTCACACAAATATTGATTTTAAGGTTTTTCTGATAATATAACGTTTTTCCCATAACGTTTTCCCCATTTTACAGCCCTCAAATCTACATGGTTTGCAAAATTCTCACATCCCGAATTCTCTTAAAATATACCATTGACCAGTAGAAATTCTCCAAACAGGGAATTTCACACAAATATTAATTTTAAAGTTTTTCTGATAATTATAACTGTTTTCCCCATTGCAACCCCCAAGTCCACCCGGGCTACAAAATTCCCACATCCCGAATTTTCTTTAAAAATACAATGGACCAGTAGAAAGTGTACAAACAGCGCATAATAGCGAATTTCATTCAAATATGAATTCTTCTAATTATAAGATTTTGCCCATTTTGCATCCCCCAAATCGAACTAGGCCGCAAAACTCCCACATCCCGAATATCGACCCGTAGAAAGTCTCCGAACAGAAAAATATTGACTTAAAGGTTTTTCTAATAATTATAACGTTTTCCCATTTTGCAACTCCCAAGTCCACGTGAGCCGCAAAACTCGCACATCCCGAATTCGCTCAAAAAACAAATCGACAAGTAGAAAATCTCCACACATCGCATTTCACACAAATATTAATTTTAGAATTTTTCTGATATTTATAACGTTTTCCCTATTTTCAACTACCAAATCCACCTGGTTGCAAAATTCCCACATCCCGAAAGTCTCCAACCAGCGCATTTCACACAAATATTAATTTTACAATTTTTCTGATAATTATAACGGTTCCCCATTTGCAACCCCTAAATCCACCTGAGCCACAAAATTCTTAAAAACCCACAGATTCATCCACATACTGTCAAAAACAAAATTCGACATTTTCTTCTTTCCCCCTGTTTATGAGAAGATCCAGTTTGCTGCAAATGCACCTCAGCTTTCTACCCCTGTAACTTCGCCCCCGTGCATCGCAGACCCCAAAACCAGCCAGTACGATGAATGTTGGTTCATCCACTTTCCAACTAGTAGCCCCAAATCACATTTGGATCTTTCAAAATGTATACGATGTAACAGCACCGAACGTTTTCGTGTCAAAAAAATTGGTTTAACCCCCGTATTTTCGCCCCCTCAAAGTTTATATTTTTACAACCTCTACTGAAAGTTCGCCCTTGACGAGATCTTCAAAATGACACCAACAGTCAACTGAAATACGTACAACTTTCAAAAATTCGCGAACACTGCGCATTTTCCAAGCGTCACATCAATCGCTAGAACAGCCCCGTACTAGCGTCATATCTCCAATTCGTTAAACATTTTCAATGTTAAAATGATAAAATAATCTGGGGAAGTAAGTGGCATGGCCATGTATACATAGTATTTACTAAAATGTAACTTCAGAGACAATTTATATCGACTATTGACGGAAGCCAAAGCAATATGATATAAATTGTTATATTTTCAGGAAAGAAGTTATAACTGCAATCATTCATGTATAAAGACAGCCTAACCGCATTATAGTTATTAAGTTATAGGGAAATATGTAATTGCACGATGTTAAAGCAACTACGAACATAGTTGACACTTTTCGAACACCTTAATTTTCTTATTTTATTGTTATCGTAAGATATGTAAAACTGTTTCCCAAATATGTATATGAATAAACGTATAGTTGTCTTTCTTATGAAGATCAAGTAAATATACAACTGCATCATGTGTAATTTTATATAAATTAAATACAGGCAGAATAACTTAAAATATTAAATAATTAACTTATTTATTTGCATATTTGACTTATCAAATTTTTATACTAATATTTTTTTTATTAATAACGTTCTATTATATGTATACAAGTGATCTTAATCGTTGCAGTCTTTGGGTGAACAAATGACTGCAAAACTGTATAGAACTTAAGTTCAAACATTTTTAAAAATATCATTAATAATATAAATATTAGTTTATTGTAAAAAATGTGGCGTTTAACTTGACGTGTTTCTGTATGACAAGAACAATCATAGTTTTTTACTATAACTCTTTAAGAGTGCCGTGTTTAGAGAGCTGTGTGTATAAATTAAATCCTATTACAAGTTACTTATAGTAAACAAGATTACTTTTTCATGATATCCAAAACTTATTTGTGATGTTCTACTATTCAAGCTGTTTTTGGGGTGTCTTAATGCATCATTTCTTTTTTGTCATTTATAGTTTTATCCTTTTTTAAAATGATAAATAAATTTTTCACCCTAGCTGACAATATATTATTATTTATTCTTATACTGAAAAAGAATGAAATAATACCCATGTATTTCAAAATTCAGCAAATTGAACGTTACGTGAAAAAGAAGCAACCAGGTTTACCATCAATACGAACCAGGAATTAGATCTACGAATTGAATTGCTATCTTTAGATCAAAATCCTAAAAAGGGAAAAGTTTATTTTTCAAAAATTTAAAGGCTATGCATTTTTGACTAAAGAATCCTAATTATTAGCTAATCAATGAAATTAAAAGAATCTCAAATTTATTTAAATTAATAGACATTTGAAAGACTAAAATTGTAGAAGTACGGAGTATCTTTTTCAAAGTAAAAGCAATTTAAGATTCGTAAAATTGGTAACGCTACATATAATAGGTATTAGCAAGGCGGGTCTGTATTGTTCCAGGCCATGACACTGGGCCTATAAAGTGACCTTTGCAATGGCTTACCACAATCTGGCAACATGGTTTCGCCAACCTTTTACAAAAAATTACTAGTTTTGCTCACTGTCCCTTCATTCTGATACATGTCAGTTGAAAACATCCTTGTTATTTACATCGCAGTGCGTCACTTCACCGTAATATTGGATTTAAAAACAGTTCCTAATAGGTAGCTATTGCTATTAATTTTGACTTCATCTAAAACAGTAATTTCTTCAAAATAACTTTTTTAGAAAACGAGTGGTATTGCAGTCGGAACAAGTCTCTTTATCTTATCAAACTTTGTATCGGTTTTTTAGTGCTTTTCGTAAACAACACTAATCTTTCCAATCCGTCAGTCTTCTCAATTGTAAACTTGATACATTTTTGTGGCTCTGTTTTATTCGATGGAAGTTCAAACACGCTAATATATGACGTAACTGATGAAGTGTAGTTAATTTGACTTGCAAATTTTTATGAAACACTTCAAAGGCATTTTTTCAACTGATGTGAACTGTCTTGTCACAATATTTGATTAACGTCAAATATATTTCAAAAGTTTTAAAACTTATGTGTCCTGAAATGCTTAGCAGAAAATTTGGCACCAGAGCCAGCGTCATGGCCTGGAACAACATAGACCGCCTTGGTATTACATGTGATATTCATATGCACTGACATGCTTGATAAAATGATAAATATTGTCCTTTACAGTATGCTGCGCTGTTGCCACAAGTTTTTCTGTTGATAGTCGAAAAAGGAAATTCTCAACTTTTACCAGAAAAATACAACAGACAAAAAAATGGTTCAGGTTTTCGTTTTAGGCATAGAATATCGTAGTTCACGTTTTGTACTACCGATTGCATACACCATGTATAAAGAAATATTTGCATTTCCATTCCAGATATGTTTACGTTTTTGTTGAAACACCAAGATAGAAATTTAGATTACGTAAAATATTTTTTTTAAAACGATCAAATGTCAGCAATAATGTGTAACACGCATGCAAAGCTTCAATTGCACAAAGGTCAGCATAATTACATATTGACCAGCTATAATTTTAAGTTACAGCTAAGCAGGAAATGAGATTTCGAATAAAATGGATTTTATTGATTTTCAGACAATTTATAAAGCACTAGTCGTCTTCGGTTGGTAACTTAAAATTCATTCAACAAAGTGACTAGATTTCAATACGTCTAATGGATATACGTATATTTATTACTACTTACTGCTACTTAGAAACTTCATAAATTAATTGTGCTTTATGGCGCAATGACACCAAATTTCGTTTGTTAAAGCAAATTTCAGGTTCAAGCTTTAATAATCAACATTTTACATAAAAACTTCCGCCTATCTAAACCATTGTTTTTCAGATACAACGCCGACTGTTAAAGTAAAAAAAGCCGAAGCTGCAACTAACCTAAACCAGCATCATTGCCAAATTTTGTTATATGATCATTTGCCTAAATTTGCTCTATGCCTACGACACATATATTCCATAAAACATTTTTTTTCTGTTCCGCGAACACCTTACTTTATTTTTATATTTTACAAAATAGAGCGAAGAATACAAGAAAAACTTTAATCTAGAATATGAGTTTTTGTTTGCAATAAGGCAAAAATCTAATTAAATAAAATACAAGAGCTTTTTCTTTTTTATACCTAACTTAAAAGCATTTGCCATCTGCATAAATTACATATCAACCCTGCAACTGGAATACATATTAGTCTGGTCTTCTTCTTAATAACTACTAACAAACATAAAACAATGTAGTGTAAACATGGGTAAACCTGAATTCTAAAAACTGAAGATGTAGAATTATAAAAAAATATTAGCTAATGAAGAAAAAAGTAATGCGTTAATTTAGTGATTGATTAGTTATTTATATAACTACTTCACAGGTAAAACAATTTAACGAAACATATATCTTTTTTTTTTGGTTAACAATTTTATTTAAAAAATATGCAACAAAAGATGATTGCCTTAATATTATTTGATGTTAAATATTTAGTAAATCATCTTGTATACGTAATTCAGTTATTCATATACGAGACCAAGTATACCACTTTTGTTAATTTCAGTAATTTGTGTGATGCCAATGGTTTCCTTAAATTGTATAAATATTTTTAAATGTGAGTGTTTTGAAAGAGCTACTGAGCAGTATTACTTCCACCTTAAACAATAGTCTTAACTGAACGGTAATTTTTTTTCCAAGAACAGATAGAATAGAATGAAAAATAATAACTAATCATTACATACTTATTTCAACAGTGCGCGCATTGCCTATAGTTTTCCGTCTGATTCAAATTACGTCGTCGACGTTTTAAACATAAATTTTTGATTACGTGAGCTAGTAAGTTCATTATTTATTTATTTTATAGATCGATGGAACTAAACCTCTAATTCTCAATTGTCGGAATTTTCCCCGAAAAACAGCGGCATCCACTACACTAAATATTCAGTATTGAAAAATTTAAATCGGTCAAAAATCGTTTCCATAATGAGTGCAATAAGATACGAATGGCAAGAAACTTTTAAAATGTTTTCATCTAATAAAGTCACTTTTTTAAGTATGTAACATAAAAATGTATACTCACATTAAAATAACATTCCCTAGTGACTAATATTGCATTACCGCTTTCTCTTTCTCGAACCTTAAAATACACTCACTTAGATATACATACGATTACATGCTTTGTACATGCAACGGGCTTGCAGGGTAGTTTTATATCTAGTAGAAGGGGTAAACTTTTTCGTTTGCTTCTGCGTACATGATTTGTTTACATTGATATGAATGAACATTTCGTGCGCGCTTAATACCTCGTCCCCACATTAGATTCATGCCAACGACTTCTGAGAATCCCATACGCACAATTACTCACTCGAATAGTCTGAAATGCTGAAATATCGAGAAGAGCACATACTTGCAATTTTCAGGGTATAGATTTAGAGTTAGCATACACAGTATTCGGAGCAGTAATCAAAAACAGGTTTGTCAAAATTACGCATATGATTATCGGAATTATTCAGACTTGGCAACTAATAGCCTTTTCTGATCCATGGTAATCGATAGGGTGTAAGTTAATAATACATTTGCACGTTTGTTTGCATGTAAAGGTTCAATGACATCTATACACTACTTTTGATTCATCTATTATTTACACAAAAGTATGCCCAGTCAATTAAATCGGTGTTATTTACGACATAGAAAATCGGGGAAAAGTATTGAAGAATTTACAGCTAAAGCAGATTACCATGAATATTTTATTTTTATGTTATTAATTATTCAATGGGAATCCAAAGTTAAACTCGAACTTTAAGATTGGATTGTTATTTAATAGCGTCATGAGTTTCTATCCCTTCTGCTATTTTATTGTAGTCAAAACTAATGTGTACAGTGTGTCCCCGAATGATTTTTTTTAGTAGGGCTTTCGTGCAATCGATGCCTTCTTGGTACAAAATGGAGTTTTATCAAATTACAGTTCAGATGGGATCCAGTTGGCAGAGTTAGCTTAAGAAGAATTAAATCATTGTAGGTAAAGTGGTTTATCCGGTGTTTTTAGGAGAAACTTTTATTAAAAATATTGTAAATCAAAAATTATAGCGACATGCCGAGTTCCATTACATTTGCACGAAACAAATTAAATGCCACTTTTTGCATTAAAAAATTTAAAAAAATAGAGTGTTGCCAAGAATTTAGAAGAGTGGAATTATGTGATAATTATTCTTAAGTTGTTTTAGTTTGAATTGTTCGTTATAATTAAAAAATAACAACAGGTTGCGTACGTTAATTTTTAACGGCATTTTTTAAAAAAGTGTAATGAAACTTGTATGATCAAAACCATTAATCCTCTAAAGTGTTCTGGAGATGTTTTTTATTTGAATTTATGATGGCAATTAAAGTGACATTGGAATTTACATCCAATAGTTTAAGGTTATATTAGTAATGTCATTTTAACAAATACAAATTTAATATTTCTGTCGGACACATAAAAATGTTAATAACAAAAACAGCTTCAGATGTTTAAAGTGATTTCCTCCATTTTCCATACACAACACCACTTTGTGTTCAGTATTCAAGTGATTTTGTCAAACTTGTATAGGTTATACTATTAGGTACATGTAGCCATTACTACCAACATAAATTAAATATAAAAAAATCCACCGCCCTCTAGAGGATAAACATTTTCGATCTAACGGTATATCGCCATAATGATTATTTGAATTTTTAGAAAATTACAGTAGAAATGGGTTCCAATTGGCAGAGTTAGCTTAAGAAGAATGTAAATCATTGTAGGTAAGGTGGTCTTACTGTTAACTTTATGTGAATTTTTAGTAAGAACAAATATTGTAAATTAAACACTACAGCGATACAGAGTTTCATGAAGAAATTGAAATTTTACTTTTACCCTTAAAAATGTTTAAAAAATAATAATAATTCGAGGTCATCTGAATAAATATTATGAAAAGGTGGAATTATGTGCTAGTTTGGGTGGAACACTATTTTAATGATATTTTAGTTGTTTTAATTGAAAGTATTCATTGTAATTAAAAAATAAGTTTTTTATTTAGAGTATTTCATTTTAATAACATTTTTACCAGAAAGACCACTTTACCTACAATGATTCACATTCTTTATAAGCTAACTCTGCCAACTGGATCCCATCTGAACTGTAATTCGATAAAAATCAATTTTATACCAAACACGCCTACACTGCAAAAGACGAAAGTTCTACTAAACATTTTTTGATTGATTACACCTATTGCAAAATCAATCCTGGAACACGGAAAAGCGTTAGGATTCACAGTTGGGCATCAAATTAACTGTGCTCTACTCGGAACCACAGCCCTGAGAGATAGAGTAACAAGGTCAACATATCACGAAGACATACACCTCACACAATGGTTGCTACGCAAGTCTAAAGACGCAATGCAACTTTGTAACGCAAATCAGGGGCAAGTTGAGCGCTGCACCGCTAGACGCAAGCTTACAAAGCACCAGCCTCTACACCGGTAGATCAAGAGAGGTTACATACGTTCTTTTAAAATTTAAAGTTAGATACATATTTTTTCCCAAGGCGTTATTTAAAGTAGGCGTTTCGATACTCATTTTAGTATGGAAACTAGATCTTTACGAAAACAGTAATGAAATTACTTTCGTTACTAGTTAGGATGATGTCATCCAGGTTTCATACTATCTCTTTATTGGCTTGTGAGGCCCTCTTCTTCCCCATGGTTTTGTACCTCAGATTATTTTGATTCTTCAATCAGTCTTTCTTCTTTTTATCAATTTTACGATGTCCTGCATTTGACATTCACCCTTATAACTTTGACACAAGTCGATGAAGGCCTCGTATATGCGAGGGCGTAGCTAGCGCAACCATGTTTGTAGAAGTTTACCAGGTCTGCCACGTCTGTAAGGGGCTCCGCGTCTGGACACATAGTCAGGTCCCCGAAGTTCTGGCCCGCCGCCTCGTTCACCGCTGGTCGACTCCGACGCAGCAAGTATTCGGCCGCCAGCAGCCCCTCGTTTCGACCACTGAGACGTTCTACCTATCTTCCACCAATCTCATTATCATTCTTTGTTGTACACAATATTAATAATGTGTACATAGTAATTTAAACCTAGAATAAAAACGTAACTTAAGCAATAGCTATACTTTGATAGGAACAGTGTTGAAGAGACGGGGGGCTAGGGCTTCGGTAACTTGGCGGCGCATCCAGGCGAAGGGGCGAACAGCCGGTGCGCTTGTAGCATTCATGATCAAGACTGGTGGCCGGCTAGGCCGAACGTTGTATGTTTGCTCCACGGGCTGAAATTGTTGAAAAATAATTAGATGCTTAGGCCAAGCCTGAAGCTTGAAGTGTTGTTTTGGGCAAAGCCAGATCGACCATCGGTGAAGAAGACGGCGGGCCAGAGCTTCGGGGACCTGGCGGTGTGTTCAGGCAAAGTCTTGTGGCGGCGTGGAGCTCCTTATGTACGTGGAGAACCTGGTGCGCTTCTGGGAGCATTGCTGATGACGGCTAGTGGGTGACACACTTAGGTCGGATGGTTCGAGCCTGGAGCTTGACGTGTCTATGGCGAAGTGAGATCAACTATCGGTGATAGAAGCGACGGGCCAAAGCTTCGGAGGTCTGGCCGGGTGTCCAGACAAAGTCTTATTTCGCCGCGGAGTTCCTTGCAAACGTGGTGAACCTGGTACGCTTCTGTGAGCAGTCCTGGTAACGGCTGGTGGGCGTACGTCGGTGGTTCGACCCAGAGCTGGCATGGCTGGAAGTGTGAAGGTGGCTTGCGCTCTTAGGTCGCACATTGAAGGTGGGAGCTTTAAAGCTTGAAGCGTTTGGAAGTTGATGGCAAGCCGAGGCCAAACTGGTCGTTCAAGCCCCAGGACCACCTGAAGGTGAAGATTGCAGGCAGGCCAAACTGGCTCGTTCGAGCCCTAGATCCGTTTAGATTGCAAGTTGGGGCCGAACTATTTCATTCGTCCCAAGTCCTGAATGTTTGAATGTAAAAATTGCTTATAATCTATATATATACTGCTCAAAATGAATTAGGGATCAGTTTTATATCTTCTATTACTTTATACAGGATGCACAGATTTGAATGAAACTTTTAGTGATTATCTATCGACTAACACAGTATTTATTAAATACGGAAAATTAATTCAAAAACAAGTAACAAGGTTCTTAAGTTAACATTAACAGAAAACGTACAAAATTAAAGACCGCAACAAATAAAGAAAACGGCCCAGAATTCTTTCTGGCATTAAAGCTAGTATCGGGTATGACCTCCCCTCGCAAGTAAGACACTTTGACACCTGTTACCCATACTGTTGATGAGATTTTGAAATCGTTCTTGTGGTATTTGCTTCCATTTCTGCACAAGATGATTTCTGAGATCATTTAAGTTTTGAGGAGGTTTTCCTGCTCGAATCCGTCGTTCTAGTTCGTCCCAAGCATGCTCTATGGGGTTCAGGTCAGGGCTGTAAGCCGGCCAGTCCATAGTGTGAATATTATGGGCATTCAGGTACTCTTGAACAATTCTTGCAGAATGAGGGCGGACGTTATCCTGTTGATAAATAAACCTTTGACCATGATTTTGAGCATACGGTCTAACGTGAGGTTGCAGAATGTCATCGATATAGCGTTGAGCTGTTAGAGAGCCTCCTTCTACAATGACAATCTCAGTGCGGTCGTTCAAAGATATTCCACCCATACCATAATAGAGCCTCCTCCAAAATGCAGGCTTTCTTGCACCATATTGTCTGCGAATCTCTCACCTTGCCTTCTGTAGACTCTTACACCACCATCACAGTAGAAAGTCAAAAGTCAGTAGTAACTGCTTCTGCAGTGACCAAAAATATAAAAACTAAAGGATAGCGGTGATTATAAACTGACCCCTAATTCATTTTGAGCAGTATATATACTGGTCATTGTATGGATTTTGAAAATACAAAAATCATTACCACTGAACCAAATTCTAGTCACCGCACTTTCATCGAAATGTACCACATTTTTGGTACCAATAATACCTTAAATTCAAATACTGACATTGACCATCTCAGCGTCTCCTACCACCTTTTGTTAGCCATGTCCAACAATGATTTCTCCTTAGAATTTCTCCAACCGAGGCAGCCCAATGGGTAGATACTTTTATCTTATCATAATTGCTTTTTACTCCCTCAATTCTATTACTACTTCTTTAATAATAAATTTTTTAATAAACTCAATACGGTTCCACAATAAATTTAGTTATATTTAGATCTATTTAGGGTCTCTTCTCCTCCATATTTTCTCATGTGTGTCTCTTTTTTTCTAGTAAACTTACAAGTTAGGGGCTCAATTAGAACTCTTTTTGTAGCTCCCACCTTTTAGAACCCTTAGACATAACCCTTGTCGTCGATTTTTGAATAGTCTCTTATTAGATGCATTGCACAAGCTAATTGGTCATTTCCATTTTGAACGTCCCTCGTAATATTTGGACGTCTTTCGCTCCGCGCATGCGCGTCTCTAACAACTTTCAGACACCTGTCGCTGCCTGCTTAGAAATAATTTTCAATACCACGATTTTTATCTAATTGGCGGCCATTTTGGCCAAAAAGCTAATAAAATTATTGTAAATCAAATTTTAAATGTGTTAGTGAACTTTTAATTTGTAACCTGCTAGATACAGGATAAAGTGTAGTTATGTTATGTGCAGCCTAGCTCTGTAACTTTAATGGCCTACTGCCTTTTCCAATGATTTTGTTCAAATTTGAATATCGTCACATGTCCTTAAAAACATGTGTTTGGTTCCACAAGTTGTTAGGTAAGACCTTCACTCAAAATAACTTTTATAACAACGTTGCTTATTTGTAAATTTTTGTCCTTAGCCTTTGAAAAAGTATTAAAATAAATACGAAACGTCGGCGATTACATACAAGTGGTTTTATTTCAATCTAACCATTAAAGCTTGGTACCTGTGCGTCGTACTGAGATTGGAGTTATTCCAACCCCTATCCCAGTCAAATAAAATATTTTACTGTGTATGTAACCACACAAGCTGTGAGAGGGACTATCTTTATAGAGTACCGATGCATTTCTACGAGTCAGTCAGCAGGGAGTATGGGCAAGAAGCAGTCTCCTATCTAAAGAATTGGCAGACCACGAGTAAGAAGTTGGCGGCAGCCAAGAACCGAAGGATTTTCCTAACCAGATGTCGACAACTAGGAATTACACCAATCCACCTGAGGGGCTACACAAAGGCAACGGAGAACGTGTTTTGCAGAACGCAGAACAATCGTACACTAAGAAAAGTGGATAACACACAAAGAAGGTTACTGCACAATATTTTAAAAATAGAACTTAACGATATCACTGATACCATTAGATATTTACATAAAATTTTACATATATATATATATATATATATATATATATTGCTATGGTACATAGAGAGAGAAAATAATTTAAATATATCGAAAATTAAGTGCAAAGAATGGAATAGTATTAGTATAGTAATCATTGAAAAAGGCTAGGAAATATTATAATGCAAACAACTTAATGTTGCAGGATAACGAATCAAAGTCCTAATATAAAATGTCTAGAGTGTGGCATTCAATTTAAATAATCGTAGTCAAGAGATAGAAAAATATGTTTTTAGGGATTATTAAATAAACAAACTTGAAAACTGAAATGTAAAGTATTTTTCGACTAATAAACTTTAATATACTCTAGTCCTATTTATCTAAGAACTATTTTGGCATGATAAATGGACTATACATGAAATTTACGTGGTACTGAAGTGAAAATATAACTCGACAATGTAAATGAATTTTACATGGTATAACTACAGGAGTGCAAGTAAATACAAAGATAAAATATAGCAAGAATGGAGGATCAAGATTATTAATTGGAACTATATAATAAAACATCAGTAAGAGTAACGATTTGGATATAATTGATTGGAATTTTAATACAAAGGATTGACGATTTCACGTTCTTTTGGGAGTGTTGACGCTGCTTGGAGTTTCTGTGTGCTGTGCCGGAGGGTGTTTGGACTTGGTGGAGAACTGTCATCTTCCAGCTTAGGACGAGGTTGCTGTTTGGAGTTTTGTCACAACAGACTGGGTCCCATTGAACGGAGATCAACTTCCTGACGACTGAGGGAACATACATGAGGATTTGGATTGTTAAACAACGAGATTATTTTGAGGCTACTCACAGCTGGACAGTTTGAGTTGACAACGTGATGGATGCAGCGAGTTTACAAGTGAGGTGATTAGTGTTTATTTACAGATAGAACTGAAGGAAACAGGCTGATTCAAGCTACTTGGAAGTTTGAGCGTTGCAGGTTAGTTAATAATAAATACATGCTAATGTTATCTGTAATTAAAGAACATTTAAAATTGGTTCATTAAGACAAAGAAAGTCATACTTACGAATTGATTTATGAATTTTATATAATTTGTAAAGGATCTTGATTAGTTATCTGCACAAGCAATTGCAAATGACATAAATGTCAAATTTATTGAAGTTTTAACATAATTCAAATTACAATAATTATTAGATTACTTGATATTTCAGAACCTACCCCTTAGTTGAGATACATGCTATTCCTTTTTATTAAGGTTAAAACCATTATTATTAAACGAACATAAGTCTATAATCATAGCAATATATATATATATATATATATATATATATATATATACTAGCTGGCCCGGAAACCGTTGTTCTGCCCAAAAATAATTTCTCTCTGAAACCCCGTTTCACCACTACATAGTTTTAATTTTATGTCATGGCTATTGTCTTGGACTTAAAAATAAATGCCATTTTCGCAATCAACGTCCCAAACATCCTCAATAACGACACCCATATCGATTTTTAGGCTTATTTACCCCATTTCACCCCGTAAGGAGTAGCGAACCCGACAGATGTTGTCCCGCCCGAACATTGGTTTGCCTGGTATTAGCGGGTTCAGCAAACGTTTTTTCGATATTCGAATTTTCGATTTTTTTCATTGTAAAAAATATTGGGAGTGGAGGGGGGAGGGTGAAATGTTGGGGTTATATGTTCTGATATGAGAGAAATCTTAAAACAAATTTTAAAACATCGTCAAAGAATTTTTTTAAAATTCCTAGAACCCGATTGCAGCGCCACCTACCGGGTCCAATTGTGAATCTAAACTATCCAGGGGCCCATTCAAACACACACGACATTTTTTATCAAAATCGGTCCAGCCGTTTAGGAGCAGTTCAGTCACGTACACGTGCACAGAAGAATTATATATGTCGTAGTCATAATGCAAAATTAGGCTTTTTAGAAAAAGTCTAGGGATTTTATAAAAAGCCGGCAAAACGCGAGCGAACAATAGAATTTGCGTTATGACTATACCCATTCAGGCAAATTGATAAAATGCCGGCAAAATGTGAGCAGAAGAATATATATCTCGTTATGACTGATTAATTTTAGGCATTTTACAATTTGCCAACAGCGATGTAGTCAAAACGTGAGAACAAAAATAATTAAATTAGGTAGGTACCTACTAGGTATTCAGTAAAATGACGCAATGACAAGAAACAATAAATCCCTTTATTACGTAAGTCTAAATAAACACTTATTACTGCATGTCGAACTTCCATGACATTTGGAAGAGCATAAATTATTATTTTTAAAGCAAGCACATTTCTTCGAATTGCACTGATTGCTACTAACCTTACAGGAACATATTTGAAACCCCTGATCCCCGAATCGTGAATGATGTGCAACTGCCTCTCTTACTGTTATTAGTTTATCAGGAACTTGAATATCATTTATGGAAAAACAAGTTTTGAGAATTCCTTTAGAGGTACCTAATTTGTAGAGATCATTTTTCAGGTCCATCACTTTTCCAATTAGATTCTTAGAATCTAGAGGTCCTCGATCTACCTTAGGAACTGCTAAATAAAGATATGATCCAATTTCAATTAACTTGAATTTAGATTTTTCTGTGATTTTGTCACTGCATGCTCAACAATATACAATAGTATCACTAACAGTCTCATTCGCATTTTCTTCTGTATTACCCAGTTGTAAGTCCTGTTCAGTCTTATTTGTCTGTGAAGAATGCATTATATTTTCAAGTTCCTCTTCGGTTCGAAGCTCATTAATTACACAGTCTGGCTGGTTTGTGGATTTTAATCCAAGTTTCGGGTCAGCTCCAAATAATGCACGGTACGGAGTGCTTGCAATAATGCGATGCCTCGAGGAATTTTTCTGCCACTGTACAAACCAGCAGCCCAGGGAGGAGTTATCGGACATTCAGGAACGAAGCATGTTCGCAACATCTTGGTTACTTCTTTCCACGCTACCCTGGCTCTGAAGCCTGCCGTGAACAATTTTGCAGTCAGGCCAGTAGCTGACAATTTCTTCTATTACCGAAGCTGTAAATTCCCGGCCGTTGTCACTTTGCAATATGTGTGGTGCTCCAAACTCCAAAAATATTTTCACCAACTCCATAGCCACCTCCGCGGCACGTTTGCTTTGTAAAGGGCGTACATGCAAAACTTTTGTGGCATGGTGTTGATAGTTGAGAAGCCATTTATATTTCCCATCAGGGGCAGATTGGAAATCTATCAGGTCTATTTGCCTGCGAACATTAAAATCTTTAGAAAGAATTGGACGCACAACTAATCTCTTGTGGGGTTGCGATTTTTTAAGTTGACAGTCCTTGCATACTGAAATGAAAATTTCGATCGTTCTTCTGGGAATGTTATATTTATTTTTTAATGCAAATAGCATTTTATCCCTCCCACCATGTCCTGTATTTCGGTGACATTCTAACAACACATCAAAGTACTGTTCCATGGGTATTATGTACACAATAGGTTGGTCAAGAGAGCTTCGCTTTACGACTAGATGTTTATCAACACCGACAGACAAGACATCGTATTTTCGCATTGAATGGTACTGCTTATTACTCTTTTTGTTACCTGTTGAAACAGCTAATTTACCACTCTTGATGTCTTCAGACTTCTTTGACTCTATCAGCCGTCCAAGGCTTTTTAATTACATCTTTCTCCACTCCTTCACTGTAAAACTTTTGCACCTGTTCGTTAAAATGCACTTTGATAACTTCTAAATCTCGTTTGTCATTCTCGATTTGCACTTCTTCGCGGTTATCACTCATTTTTATGAGTTTGAACGGACTTCTAAATTGATTGATAAACAACAAAACAACGCCCACGTTTTAGTTTATCACGTTTTATTTAAGGCTAGGTTTAGGTTGGCGCGAACTGTATCGGGAATGTAATACTGCGCGTTTAGACTACATCGCTGTTGGCAAATTGTAAAATGCCTGAAAATAATCAGTCATAACGAGATATATATTCTTCTGCTCACATTTTGCCGGCTTTTTATAAAATCCCTAGAATTTTGTAAAAAGCCTAATTTTGCATTATGACTACGACATATATATAAAGAATTTCATTTTAAAAAATATTGGGGGGGTGGTGGGGGGATGAAATTTTGGGGGACCCGACAGACGTTGTCCTGCCCGAATGTTGGTTTGCCTGCTATTAGCAGGTTCACCAAAGGTTTTTTCGATTTTTTCATTTTAAAAAATATTGGGAGTGGTGGGGGGTGAAATGTTGGGGTTATATGTTCTGATATGCAAGATATCTTTAAAAAAAAATTTTAAATTGTCAAAAATTTTTTTAAAAAATTTTAACCCTAAGGGGGTAAAAAGGGATAAACTGTGTTTTCACGAATTCCTGAATATCTCTTATAGTCGCGTCAATGAATACATAAAACAGGCAATCTTCGGAAGTCCTCAGGAACAGCTCCGATTTTGATGATT
The DNA here is from genome assembly GCA_940337035.1 of Agriotes lineatus. Classification (NCBI taxonomy): domain Eukaryota; kingdom Metazoa; phylum Arthropoda; class Insecta; order Coleoptera; family Elateridae; genus Agriotes; species Agriotes lineatus. The sequence goes on from CALNHX010005746.1 coordinate 38,736, forward strand.
TTTTTTTTAAATTTTGTTTTTTATATTATTTGAAATCAGAAATCTTTTGTAGCGGGGAAGAAATGATTTATATTGTTTCAACAATATGTATCATAATTATGTAGAAAAAAATTTTTTTTTATACCATATCTATTGAAAATGAGGAAAAAAGAGATATTTACGATATGTTTTCATATTACTATTGAAAATAATTGTTATATAATAATATACAGTGTGTCCCAAAAAGTTTTATACAAATGGAGAAAAAGTTTATCTTACATTTCACAAAAAAAATTCTTGATAAAAAGCTCTGCATGACTTGTAGATCCATAATCAAGTACAACATTTTTAAAACATTGGCTGATATACAGGGAAAATCAAAATTATGATTTGGAATGAGAATAAAATACGTTCAAACTGTAGTGGAGAGCAAAATGTTCATTGAAATTGTTAAATATGGAGCACAAATCTACATGTCAATCTTATAATTTATTCAATTGTTATCTGGTGAAGTCCGTTATAAACAAATGCTAATCTAATACTATACAAACGGAAATTAACCGTGTTCAAATCAAGTTCATTTTGAAATAAATTTGCTTATAAAGTATTATTTTTACAAATTTCTTATATCTAAAATATTGTCTATTGTTTTTGGGCCACCACACGTTTTATTAATTGCTCTGCTGTTTTTACTTGCGTAATTGCACTGATTAATTTTTTAGAGTTCACTTCCTGCACAATTCCTCTTTCCTGTCTCTGTTTGCTTTTCCATGTCTTATTTACTTTTTACCATTGCTATTCCCTCTTCATTATGCCTGCCTTCTGATTGCTCTTTGCAACGTATAATTAGTTTATTCTGGCTTATTATACCTTTTTACTTCATTTTACAATAAAGTATTGGATTCACCCCAAAAATTCGAAATTGAGTTTTCAATAGATCTTCACGTTTTAGAGTCCCCTGATCCCAAAAAACATTTTTTTTTCATTGGTCTGTCTGTGTGTCTGTCTGAATACCTCAAAAACGGAAGAGGTATAGCGGTGAACTTCATATATAAGTTTTGTGTTCTATGTAGGTGCGACAGAAAGCTTTTGAAGAAAATCGCATAACCGGAAGTAGGTGTTTACTCCTGTGATTGTTCAGTTTTTTTTTCGATTTTTTTCAAAAACGGCTCTAACGATTTGTTTTAAACTTTACATTTTTATTAAATTTTTAATGTGTATTGATGTGAGATAGATGATTTTCCAGTTGAATACTTCTAAAATGGGTTTCTTTTGTTGTTTTTCTGTTTTTCTATTAACTCCTATTTTAAATAGAACACCCAGTATATTATTACATTTTTTAATTCAGCTTAAAATTCTAGAGAAAATTTGTCTCTTGAACTAACACTATTTTGTACAGTTTTTGTAAAATTTGTGATTTTGTAAATTTTTGACAAATGCTTAAAAATTTAAAATCACATTTTTGGCTAATTATAAGATCACTGCAAAAGGAAGTTGTGTGCGTGTATCACACCAGATTTTTAAGACTGCTCACAAATTTCCTTGCTTAGTTATTTTGAAATCTACGCTCAAGGACATGCACTTAGCAAACCTTTCTGTGACTATTCTTTCTATCGGTTCGGCTTTGATTCTGCACAAACCTAATATTTAATTAACTTTGAAATTCAACTAGAAACCTGCGCAAAGCGAGCTTTGCCCTTTGCGTTCCTTACTCAAATAATTTATTTTAATACAAGCATCTCTTTTTCAATGCATTTACTGATTGACATTTAAGCTTCGCATTGCAGCTAGCTAAAACGCCCCAACTCTGTGCTTATTGACTTGTTTTCTTAAACCGTACTGCAAGCAGAGTAGAACCTTGGGCCTAAGACCATTGCAATGTATATTTTAATTTTATTTCATTGTTATACTAATACTATAGTTTTATCAATATATAGAAGGGGAGTAGAGTACCTACACGGGTTCTGCCTCACTTCCGGTGGTTTGGAACTTGGCTAAGTGTCACGTGGCGAGGTCATTGGCCTCTGGTTTGAAACTTGGCTAAGTCTAACCGAAGGTCACGGGCCTAGCCGGGGTCAAGGTCACGGGCCTCACTTGCCACTTCCGGGAATTTTTTGGACTAAATGTCTAATTTTGAAATTTTTACAAGATTTATCAAAATTTTCCCACGCTCGAGCGGATGTGAGCGTCTGGGATGCAGACATGTTCTTTCTTGCAGGATGTTGTTATCAGTAAATAGAACAATGGCATCCATTGGAGAACAATGAAGCTATTGTTACGCTTATCAAAATTTTCTCAGGCTCGACCGGATGGGACTCATCGTCTGACAGACATGTCTATTCTTGCAGGATGTTATCAGTAGAACAATGGCATCCATTGTTTTAAAATCAGCACGAAATTCGAGAACAATGAAGGTATTGTTGTCTGGAGATTAAAAATGTGCAAAGCTGGTAAATAGAATAATGAAAGCCATTGTTTGAGAAAAAATCAGCACAACTGCTAAATTGAAAGCTGTCTTTGTTTGAAAATTTTTGCTGGTTAAGAGTCTAATGTTTACAAGATTCCTATACCGGATGTGAGTCATTGTCTGGAAATGTCAGACTTGTCAAAACCTACCTGCCTGCCTGTTTATCTTCTGCGCAATTAAACAATGAAGCCATTGTTTGAGAAATGTGCAAGGTTGCAAAAAATAAACCGAATTAATTGTGGTCTAATAGTATATATCGAATTATTTCCAGCTAAAAAGATGCAATATGAAAATCCAAACCATTTTAAATACCTTGTTAGGTTTTTGTTTTATTACGCGCTCAACGAGATGTATGTCAGGATATTTAACTTGAATAGGTAGATTGGAAGCATCTTTTAGTAGATAGGTAATGTGGTCCATCCCACTGGAGGACTGTTTAAGCGGTAGACAGTATTTAACATAATACAAAAGTGTTGGAGACATTGAGAGAAATCTTCAACATTGTTTGTAAGCAAAGTAAATATTACGTGTTTTTTTCCCGTACTTTATTAAATACACAGTCTCGAGCCGATAGTTATTTATTTCGCTTGGATTTATGTACAGCTTCCCCTCACTTTAGCAATAAGCAAGTTCCTAAAGAAATATTATTATGCTGTAGAGATTTACAGCTTACAGTTCGGAGTGTAAACTGAGTTAAAAATTTTGGATATTAGCAATAGTACCATTTAATTGCATATTGTTTTCTTTTACCAAATTTTAGATTCCATTGTATTAATATAGGTTCGAAAGCACTGCTGACAGACAGACAGAAAACTTGTAATGCGGCTGCCAAACCGGGTCTTGTCAAATATCGAACAGCAATATATATTAGTAAAAAATACTCTTCAGTTAGCAGGTTTGATGTAGTTTTAGCCAATATTATACACATTCCAGCACTAAAAAATGGTAGGAAGCGGAGTCTTAGACAGCAGAATTTTATAATACAAAACAGGGGCGATAAAATAATCGTGTCTACCACCCGACATTTTTCAGTTTATCCGATTCAGCAACTTCCGCATATCGCAAAAACAAACACCTTCTTTGTTCTTGTGTTAGCACCTTGGCTTTAAGAATGGTAGTATATTTACGAAATCCGACGCCACAGCACTATATGTTTTAACTACATTTTTCAATAACTACAAAAATAAAAAGCAGCTTAAAATAGTGTTACTAAAAGGAGTGGTGGTGGTGGTGTAGTTTTATCATTGGAATTTCGATTTCTTACAACGGTATTTGTAAATAGTCCAGTTTTTGGTTGCAACGAGCATAGTTGTAGCAGAGATATCTGACGAATAGAAGATATAAACAGACAGTAATATTAATCTAACATTGAATTAACTAATATTATTAACAAAGTTGTTAAACGCATGATACAGGCAGTTATTAATTACTTACTATATACAATTGTCCTATATCCGGTATTCATGGTTTATGTCTTAATCTGATTTTAATAGTCGATTAGAGTCGAATAACTAAGGTTACTGTGCGCAAAAAGTAAGATTAAAATCAAAAATTTTAAAATAAAACCCAGAGAATAAGAATTAAATAAAATAAAGCCAAGTAAAAAGCTATTAGATCACTGCAATATATTAGTAAAAAATACTCTAATTAATAAGGATGCTATACTCAATGGTGAGGGACAGTATAATTTTGCCGGATAAAAACTTATCTAGATTGGTTAAAAATCAGATGTATGTATAAGAGAAAATCTCAAACTTGTTTAAAAACATTTTGTCAGACTATAGAAAATTCCTGTTTAGACCTGCGGATGTGAGTCATCGTCTGGGAATGTGCAAGGTTGCTAAAAATAAACCGGTTGTCTAAGGTTTCTGCATAGGTCTGCGCGGAAGTCTGCGCGGAGGTCTGCGCGGAGGTCTGCGCGATGGTTTAGCGGAAAATTCAAATTCTGCGTAGGTTTTGGCGGTAAATTCAAATTCTGTCTAGGTTTTGGCGGGAAATTCAAATTATAATCAGTGTTTTTGACGGGAAAATCTGGGAGTGTACAAGGTTGCTAAAATGTATGGGGTCTTTGTCATTATCAGTGTCTATAAATTTGGTAGACAGACAGACAGGCAGAACGACAGGCAGGCAGACAGACAGGCAGACAGACAGACAGGCAGACAGACAGACAGACAGACAGACAGACAGACAGGTAGGCAGACAGACAGACAGACAGACAGACAGACAGACAGACAGACAGATAGACAGCTAGACAGGTAGACAGCTGTTCCTGTAACGGTTTTATGGGCACGACGGTGTAATAAAACGACAATTGTAAATTTAATTGTATTTTATTTGTCTAATGTACATGTATAAAATTATTACAAATATATTATACACTAGTCAATTATTGTGATAGAGGTGTTGTTGTCATCTCTGTCTGGAGGATCTCTTTGTGCTGTTTCCGAACTGGATTTATTCAATTGTTCCTGCCTCTTTTAACTCTTCTATTATACTAACAATTTTATTTATATGATTTGTATGGCCAGATGCTTGAGAGGCATACAGTAACTTTAATCGATCAACTAATTCGTTCGGATCATCCCAGTAAACATAATCCAACGGTTTATTGCTAACTTGCTTATACATTTGCTGCATACCTTTACCAGTAAGCTTTGTAGTCCTTAACGATATCGATGATGGCGAGGGTGATGATGACAGGTTAGATTTTATAAATTTCTTGTATTTCGCTTGGTTGAAACCTACCTTCTGATCATTTTTATCAAAATTTCTATGCGCTGCATTTGTTCTGTTTATGATATCATTATAATTTGCTCTATCTGTCAGCGTTGGAGTTATTTGAGGATCGTTTTTAAATAGTAATTCGTACAAACCAGGCGTACCTTCATAGTGCACATTTTTAACAATTATATCTGATCTCTTTATATCTAGCTCATCTCCACCAAAATAAAATTGGTTTTTATCAAAATCATATCTAATTCCAAACCTCCCTAGATCTGGTCTTTCTATAAGATAATTGCTTACATATTTCCTAGGAAGTTCGTCATACTGTTCTAAGAAAGAACTTATAGCTTGCGGCTGAAATTTGTTTGCTATAGTTGTATTAGGTTCATCTTCGGTGGATTCACACAATACTTCATCAGCCGGTTTTGGTGTAAATAATTCTAGTTTAGGAGGATTTGATATATTGATATATTCATCATCGTCATCATCCGCGTCATAATCGCATTTAGTTTTTCTTTTAAGATTATATTTATCATCATCATAATTGTATTTAACTTTCTCTTTCTTTTTCAATTTGAAAGGCTTAAAGTGTGATGGAGGATTCTCTTTTGTATTTATTTCTTTTGCAACACTTTGTATTTGTTCGGTAACAGGTTTAAAAAATTTACCGAGGAGCTGTTGTTGCACCAACTTACCCTCCTTAAGAGCTCGAACTTTCTGTCTTCTAATATTTTTAGTTTTAATAAGTTGCTTTGCTACTTTCGTTTTCATTATTGTCACAAGTATGTAAGCAGTAGACAGGTAGACTGGTAGACAGGTAGACAGCTAGACAGGTAGACAGCTAGACAGGTAGACAGGTAGACAGGTAGACTGGTAGACAGCTAGACAGGTAGACAGGTAGACAGCTAGACAGGTAGACAGGTAGACAGCTAGACTGGTAGACAGATAGACAGCTAGACAGGTAGACAGATAGACAGTTAGACAGGTAAACAGGTAGACAGTCAGCTAGACAGTTAGACAGACTGACAGATTCAAACTAGTTCACACGTCAACAGTTTCTTATCAAATGATAGATATCAGAATTGTTAGATGTATATATAAGAATCAAATTCATGACGATAGCGTCCACCAAGCTGAGCTCAGTTATTCGCTAGAATTGTCTGAAATATGATTGAGGATAATGTTTACCACCACTGTTTTCTTTCATATGTTCGTGCAATGTGCAAGCAATACATTTTCGTCCTTCTTATCGGTTTCCCCTTTACATTTTGGACACTTATACTTAACTGGTACAGGCATCTCTCTCACACCTATTTCTATTACTGACCACACTAGCTAGACAGGTAAACAGCTAGACAGGTAAACAGCCAGTTAGACAGTTAGAAAAACTGACAGATTCAAACTAGTTCACACGTCAACAGTTTCTTATCAAATGATAGATATCAGAATTGTTAGATGTATACAGCCTGTTCATAATTAAGTGTGCACTATTGCTATCTCGGTTGCTATTATAGCTACGAAGTTGGTTAAATTAGTAAAATAGTAGCATATTTCGTTCCGATTAAAATGGCGCAAACAAAAAAACAATTGAGCTTCGGGTTTTTGACATGTCAAAAATGCATTTTTTTTTAAATGGAACGCCCTGTATATTTTGACGTCAATCGATAGCCAATCTTCTTCTGAACAAAAAACTTCTTATACTCTACTATCTTAAAGTTAATAACAATGGAGATATACGCCTGGTCAAAATTAAATACGTTGTAGCTCCCATAATAAGCAAGTTAGCAATAGTGCACATTTAATTCTGAACGGGCGTATATCTCCATTATTATTAACTTTAGGATAGTAGGGTATAAGAAGTTTTTTGTTCAGAAGAAGATTGGCTATCGATTGACGTCAAAATATACAAGGAGCTCCATTTTTTTAAAATGCATTTTTTGACATATGTCAAAAACCCGAAGCTCAATTGTTTTTTTGTTTGCGCCATTTTAATCAGAACGAAATATGCTACCATTTTACTAATTTAACCAACTTCGTAGCTATAATAGCAACCGAGATAGCAATAGTGCACACTTAATTATGAACAGGCTGTATATAAGAATCAAATTCATGACGATAGCGTCCACCAAGCTGAGCTCAGTTATTCGCTAGAATTGTCTGAAATATGATTGAGGATAATGTTTACCACCACTGTTTTCTTTCATATGTTCGTGCAATGTGCAGGCAATACAATTTCGTCCTTATTGATCAGTTTCCCCTTTACATTTTGGACACTTATACTTAACTGGTACATGCATCTCTCTCACACCTATTTCTATTACTGCTCACAATCTGTACAATAAATGGTGTTAAGAATGCCTGCCTGTCCGTCTGCATGTCTGTCTGCCTGCCTACCTGCCTGAATGCCTGCCTGCCTGCCTGCCTGCCTGCCTGTCCGCCTACCTATCTGCCTGTCTGCCTGCCTGCCTGCCTGTCTGCCTGCCCGCCTGCCTGCCTGTCTGCCTGCCTGCCTGTCTGTCTGTCTGTCTGTCTGTCTGTCTGTCTGTCTGTCTGCCTACCTGTCTGTCTGCCTGTCTGTCTGTCTGTCTGTCTGTCTGTCTGTCTACCAAATTTATAGACACTGATAATGGGAAGGTCAATAACTACATCCGGTGTAAATTTCTCAGACAAAGACCCTATACATTTTAGCAACCTTGCACATTTCTCAAACAATCACATCCGGCTCACATAATGGGGGGTTATTGACCAACCCTCATTACAAAGAAAAATATTACGAGAAGTATTTCTATGAATTTTCAAAGTTATTTCCATGGTTTGGTTGCGATCGTATGAATATTACTGTTATGCTAGATGGATATCTGGGCCAAACTGCACCCTCTCTGTCTGTTATGTAGAAATTGTAGGCAGCGGCTTGCACGACGAGGGTATAAACATATAAATCATAGTATATCGAATAAATCGTAGCAGCCTGATTGTAACATGGAAGCCGTCACCTCTTTGGAAAAATATTACGACAAGTATTTTTATGAATTTTCAAAGTTATTTCCATGGTTTGGTTGCAATTGTATGGATATCACCGTTACGCTAGATGGACATCCGGACTTTAAAACTGATACAAAGCTACAACTTCCAGACGGGTGGAGTTGGTTTGATGACAATGTGATGGAGCCCATCGAGGAGCATTTAAAAATTTTGAGATTAGAACGTGAATGTGTGAAAAAATTCGTATATGATTTATGGTGATGTCCGCCTGCCCATCTGTTAAATGTTTGCATTATGAGCCAACAGTCTGCGTCATACAAATCATATAAATGAAATTGTTAGTATAATAGAAGAGTTAAAAGAGGCAGGAATAATTTAATAAATCCAGTTCGGAAACAGCACGAAGAGATCCTCCAGACAGAGATGACAACAACACCTCTATCACAATAATTGACTAGTGTATAATATATTTGTAATAATTTTATACATGTACATTAGACAAATAAAATACAATTACATTTACAATTGTCGTTTTATTACACCGTCGTGCCCATAAAACCGTTACAGGAACAGCTGTCTACCTGTCTAGCTGTCTATCTGTCTGTCTGTCTGTCTGTCTGTCTGTCTGTCTGCCTACCTGTCTGTCTGTCTGTCTGTCTGTCTGTCTGTCTGTCTGTCTGCCTGTCTGTCTGTCTGCCTGTCTGTCTGCCTGCCTGTCGGTCTGCCTGTCTGTCTGTCTACCAAATTTATAGACACTGATAATGACAAAGACCCCATACATTTTAGCAACCTTGTACACTCCCAGATTTTCCCGTCAAAAACACTGATTATAATTTGAATTTCCCGCCAAAACCTAGACAGAATTTGAATTTACCGCCAAAACCTACGCAGAATTTGAATTTTCCGCCAAACCATCGCGCAGACCTCCGCGCAGACCTCCGCGCAGACTCCCGCGCAGACCTATGCAGAAACCTTAGACAACCGGTTTATTTTTAGCAACCTTGCACATTCCCAGACGATGACTCACATCCGCAGGTCTAAACAGGAATTTTCTATAGTCTGACAAAATGTTTTTAAACAAGTTTGAGATTTTCTCTTATACATACATCTGATTTTTAACCAATCTAGATAAGTTTTTATCCGGCAAAATTATACTGTCCCTCACCATTGAGTATAGCATCCTTATTAATTAGAGTATTTTTTACTAATATATTGCAGTGATCTAATAGCTTTTTACTTGGCTTTATTTTATTTAACTCTTATTCTCTGGGTTTTATTTTAAAATTTTTGATTTTAATCTTACTTTTTGCGCACAGTCTTTAGCATTGTAATAACCTTAGTTATTCGACTCTAATCGACTATTAAAATCAGATTAAGACATAAACCATGAATACCGGATATAGGACAATTGTATATATTAAGTAATTAATAACTGCCTGTATCATGCGTTTAACAACTTTGTTAATAATATTAGTTAATTCAATGTTAGATTAATATTACTGTCTGTTTATATCTTCTATTCGTCAGATATCTCTGCTACAACTATGCTCGTTGCAACCAAAAACTGGACTATTTACAAATACCGTTGTAAGAAATCGAAATTCCAATGATAAAACTACACCACCACCACCACTTCTTTTAGTAACACTATTTTAAGCTGCTTTTTATTTTTGTAGTTATTGAAAAATGTAGTTAAAACATATAGTGCTGTGGCGTAGGATTTCGTAAATATACTACCATTCTTAAAGCCAAGGTGCTAACACAAGAACAAAGAAGGTGTTTGTTTTTGCGATATGCGGAAGTTGCTGAATCGGATAAACTGAAAAATGTCGGGTGGTAGACACGATTATTTTATCGCCCCTGTTTTGTATTATAAAATTCTGCTGTCTAAGACTCCGCTTCCTACCATTTTTTAGTGCTGGAATGTGTATAAGATTGGCTAAAACTACATCAAACCTGCTAACTGAAGAGTATTTTTTACTAATATATAGTGCTGTTCGATATTTGACAAGGCCCGGTTTGTCAGCTGCATTACAAGTTTTCTGTCTGTCTGTCAGCAGTGCTTTCGAGCCTATATTAAAAACAATCTAAAATTTGGGTCTTACGTAAAAGAAAACAATATGCAATTAAATGGTACTATTGCTAATATCCAAAATTTTTAACTCAGTTTACACTCCGAACTGTAACCGGTAAATCTCTACAGCATAATAATATTTCTTTAGGAACTTGCTTACTGCTAAAGTGAGGGGATGCTGTACATAAATCCAACCGAAATAAATAACTATCGGCTCGAGACTGTGTATTTAATAAAGTACGGGAAAAAACACGTAATATTTACTTTGCTTACAAACAATGTTGAAGATTTCTCTCAATGTCTCCAACACTTTTGTATTATGTTAAATACTGTCTACCGCTTAAAGAGTCCTCCAGTGGGATGGACCATATTACCTATCTACTAAAAGATGCTTCCAATCGACCTATTCAAGTTAAATATCCTGACATACATCTCGTTGAACGCGTAATAAAACAAAAACCTAACAAGGTATTTAAAATGGTTTGGATTTTCATATTGCATCTTTTTAGCTGGAAATAATTCGATATATACTATTAGACCACAATTAATTCGGTTTATTTTTTGCAACCTTGCACATTTCTCAAACAATGGCTTCATGGTTTAATTGCGCAGAAGATAAACAGGCAGGCAGGCAGGTTTTGACAAGTCTGACATTTCCAGACAATGACTCACATCCGGTATAGGAATCTTGTAAACATTAGACTCTTAACCTCAAAATTCATCGTGGGAATCTTGTAAAAATTAGACTTTTACCTCCAAAATGTATCGTGAGAATCTTGTAAAAATTTCAAAATTAGACTTTTAACAGCGTCAGCAAAAATTTTCAAACAAAGACAGCTTTCAATTTAGCAGTTGTGCTGATTTTTTCTCAAACAATGGCTTTCATTGTTCTATTTACCAGCTTTGCACATTTTTAATCTCCAGAAAACAATACCTTCATTGTTCTCGAATTTCGTGCTGATTTTAAAACAATGGATGCCATTGTTCTACTGATAACATCCTGCAAGAATAGACATGTCTGTCAGACGATGAGTCCCATCCGGTCGAGCCTGAGAAAATTTTGATAAGCGTAACAATAGCTTCATTGTTCTCCAATGGATGCCATTGTTCTATTTACTGATAACAACATCCTGCAAGAATGAACATGTCTGCATCCCAGACGCTCACATCCGCTCGAGCGTGGGAAAATTTTGATAAATCTTGTAAAAATTTCAAAATTAGACATTTAGTCCAAAAAATTCCCGGAAGTGGCAGGTGAGGCCCATGACCTTGACCCCGGCTAGGCCCGTGACCTTCGGCTAGACTTAGCCAAGTTTCAAACCAGAGGCCAATGACCTTGCCACGTGACACTTAGCCAAGTTCCAAACCACCGGAAGTGAGGCAGAACCCGTGTAGCTACTCTACTAAGGGGAACGACAATTACGTACACATTTCCAGGGGTACGTGAAGCATAAAAGAGTTGTGGAGAAACTTTTTCGGAAAAATTTTGTTTCCTTTTTTCCTACAATATTGTTTTGCGGCGTTTGTTAGTGAAGTGAGTGAAGGGGATTGGGGCGCCCTAGGATTAATTTGAGATTTAGAACAAAAAACATTTGTTGCCCGTACGAAGAACGGGCATCTTACTAGTTCCTTATAAAGCGAACCGCGAACCGAGAGTGCTTTTCACATTTATTCGCGGATTCTTGAATTTATTTGAGACCATTATTGATGTGATTTTCTTTAAAATGTTGTCTTAGCCTTATTTTGTTGGGAACATTTTATTATCTGCGCCTGTGTTTGTCGAGTTACGTGTTGTTACACCTTAGAACACATTCAGGGTAAAATTACGATTTGTGATTACATAAGCGATCTTTATATCCAGTGGTGTCTCTAGCTTACCTACCCCCCTGGTGCAATGTCTCAAGTGCCGCTCTCTCTGGTTAGGATGTGATGTGAAGCTAAATATAGAACCATTCTTAATATAAACGTTTCATTTATTACCAATTTCACATTATAAAATACAAATATCGATTACAATATTAAAAGTGATATAGAATATTTTTCAACAATCAAACTCAAATTTTTCTAGATTTTCTTATTGCAAATTCTTTCAAAATGTCATTTATATCTATTTTAACGTCGTTTTCAGTACTAATTATAGTTAGATTTGATAGCCTTTCTTGTGTCATGTTTTATAATTTTAAAAATCTGTCAATTTGTTTTACAAATCCGCGCGGTATTTTGGTTTATCATCGGAATCTAAGTTTGCTAAAATGTCAAGGCTGTTTAAAAAAGATAAACAACCCTTGTGATCGCTTAGCGAACCTTTCATCTAATTTAGTTATAGCGGTGTCTAATAGAAAAAGTAGAAATTAATTTTAAAGTGTAATTCTTAATTTTGCATAGCACCGTCTCTACGTAATCAAACGTAGGCCTCCCTTTCCTCGGTCGCACAGTAGCGATTTCTGGGAAACTAATCCGACAATCTAATTTTTCAGGAATGGCTTTTGATTCATTTAGCATTTCTGTATGAGCTGAATCTGTTCTACGTTCACTTACGTATTGTTTTACTTCTACTAGCATTTTAACAGCCTCTGGAAGTATCACAATACATTGCTGCATAATTTTAGTTACAATATTAATTTTTAATAAAATACTATACCAAGTGACTAATGAACAAACAAATTGTCCCTGTTTAAATCAATATAAATAAAAAACAGAACAACATAAATTTTGTTCCAAATTAAAACAAACGGCTTTCATGGCGTCAATTCTGTTTTCCCATCGTGTGTCGAAAAGTGGCTTTAGTGTTAAAGTGGGAAGTTCCTTCTTTAAGATTTGTCACTGCGACGTTGACGCTGAAAGGAATACATGTATTTCTTGGACAATGGCAAAAACATTGACGACTTCCAACAAACTTTTTGCAGCAGAATTTACAACTAAATTAAGACTATGTGCTGTATAATGCCTTAGGATTGATATTCAAAATTTTCTTTTGTAGGACAATTCTTTTGCCTTCCATATTAGCACCATTATCATAGCCTTGACTGGGAATGTTTATAAAGTTAATATACGGATGGGGCCATAATTATACAGATTGCGGCAGGCAACTAGGACCATAGCAAATAGCAACAGTCAAGGGACTTTACATATGGCCGTAATTGTATTTAAAAATTTAAAAATCGAATATCTACCTTGTATGTATAATGATCCTAACGACCTACCGCTATCGCACATTGATTGTTCGTCTGTTAAACACCACGACGGCCACATGCATATTCTCCTTGCTTTTGCATTGGTCCTAGTTGCCTGCCGCAATCTGTATATAACAGCAATAAGATAACATGAACAAGAGTAAGAGAGAGATAAACATACAACAAAATTATTCTAGTAGGCACAATTAGTTGATATATTTCATAATTAAAGTGAGCGTCAAGCCTACTCGTATATTTGCTACTTTGTTTATCTCTTTCTTGCTCAAGCAATATGTGTTATTTTCTTATTCATCATATCTCATTGCTGTTATATATGTATAATTGTGGCGCCATCGGTATAATTTTTTCTAAAAATTCCATAGAAACATAGTTAATGCCTGCCCTGTGGTGTCAGTAATAAAACAAAATCCAAGAGAAAGCTTCTTTATCTTAACATGTTTTGTTAAGGGGTTCAAATACAAAAATCTAAAAATTACTGTAATTTGTTCCTCATGGCTGATGTCTGGTGCACAGTCTAAAATAGAATAATATTTAGAATATGTTAGGGTGTTACCTAAAGTTTGCTTTATTTTTTCGCTTTTTACATTTTGAATGTTATGACCAAGGTAATGAGGCATATTGCGTGTTAGGAATTTTTAATGCGATTTATGTGCGCTGCTATAACATTATCAAATTTTAAAATGCTTTCTATTATTTTTCTTAAATGTCCGTTATCATTTTGAAACAACTTTTCCGTACTACCTCTAAAAGCTAAATTTTGCCTAGCTAAATACTAAATTACGTATGTAATTCTTTCAATAACCGACATCCGCCTCTTTTTTACGATCCATCTGGGCCTGATTTATAGAATCTACGGTTGTTCCTTTCTCTACATTTTGTTTTCAATCTACACATCGTCTCACGCTTTTATCATGACTTTCAATATTTCTAGATAAATGACGCAAATCGTTCTAACCTATTTTATCATTAAAGCCATTCACAGAACTTTTGAATAGTTTACAGTAAAAACAAAATAAACAATCGCTAGATCTTGAATAAACCAGCCAATCCCGAATTACTGTTTCAATATTTCCTAACTTTTTAAGAAAAAGATAAAATATTTTATTTGTACTGGTCCGATTTCAACTATCGACAATTTAATATTATTTAAAATAAGTTATGATCAAAAAGCAGAATATGTCAATGTACTGGCACTAAGTTGCGGTTCCGAAGTATCAGTGCTAGAATCAGAAAGTTTAGCAACTGATACCGAAGGTGAGACTGCTGTTGTTGAACTTGTTGAAAGTCCTAGTCCAAGAAACTTTCTAGTAGAGCTCGTAATTTTTCTCACATTTTCTTCTTTTTCCGCTTTCCGTTTTCGGTATTGGAAACCAAAAAATATCTTTCTTTCATCAGCCATATGCAACTTTTTTTACTATTTTACATAAATAACAGCAGCTAATACAACTTACTTTTTATTTTACAGTTTATTGATACTACGAGCTGTAGCTCGCTGCGCATGCCGCATTTAAAGTTTTGCGCGTTAGATAGATAGATATACTTTATTTGTGCCTTTACAAAAAAATGTTTTACACACGTCTACTATGACAAATGCCACACCAAATACATACAATATATACAGTTGCCATTTAATTACATATATTTATTCCTAACTGAGTACGTAAAACATGCCTAGAGCCAGTCATTAAAATTAAAGGTTAAAAATTAATTCATGTTGAAAAAAGCGTTATTTATTAAAAATGTTTTTAGTGTAACTAAACTTTGGCAGTGGAAGTTCCTTCACGCGATCAGTAGACAGTTAAAAAATACAGCCCCATACTAGATAAGGCCATTGCGATCCGCATTCAGCCTGTACAAATTTGGTCTAATTTTGACATTTTTCCTAGTATTATAAGAATGAACATTGTTGTAGGTAGTAAAAAGATGCATGTTACATTAACACAGACTAAACAGTAATAAATGTAAATACACGGGAAAGTTAAAATACGCAATTCAATAAATTTTGCTTTTACATCACTTCTGTATGGCAAACCAGTAAAGATCCTTACAGCTTTACGTTGAAGTTTAAAAACACGTGAAGAGCTTGACGAGTGCCCCTAGCATATTACAGCATAACTCAGCAATGATGCAATTACAATTACATTTTTACATAATCATTTGAGACAGCACCATATAGTTGTCTTATTACAAATAAGTATTTCGAGATTATTTTTATTATTATCGATATGTCTATTCCACGAAAGTAATGGATCCATGCAGACCCCTACGAATTTCATGCTATTAGGATCTGTAAACTGTAAAACCATTTATTTTTCGTTGAGGGAAGACCATCACCTGTGTTTTCTGCTGGTTTAGATTCAGACCATTTGCAGTAAACCAAATTTATACATCATTTTGTACTGTTTTTACTTCATTAAGTAAAACGTTTAGATTAGAATTTTTCTTTATTACCGTAGTGTCTTCTGCAAACAGCGTTTTGTCGGCTTCTGGTAAGCCATTATGCAGATCCTTGATGAAAATTAAAAATAACACGGGACCCTATATTGAGCCCTGATGGACTCCCTGAAGGATATTGTCCACAGTGAATTTAAAGCCATAACAGTATGTGAATTGCTTTCAGATATCTAGGTATGAACTAATCATATTCAAGCTTTCCTGCTGGAAACCGTAATATAACAATTTATCGTTTAAGGTTGCACGACAAACATAATCAATAGCCTTGTCAGCTAATTATTACTTATTTTCTAGGCGATCTTCCAAAGAAAAATTGCAATCAGGTACACTTAGGTGCAAAAGCCGGATGCCAGCTGAGCGATCGGAGACGTGTAGCTCTTTAAGAAATTAAACGGTAGAACAATAACTAAATGTCCAGTGCGCCAACAAATCTTTATAATAAGGGCGAATGCACCCCGGTGTTCTAGCGAGAATTTGTAAACTGAATACCTAGCATAGAATTACACTTCCTGACAGATAGCTCCAAATACAGTCATTAACCGTAAACTATGTTACGTTAAAATGGCGCTTTCGTTAGATTTATCGCTTCACTCTGCTTTTTTTTTGTAACTTCATGGGAAGCGCTCTCCGAATTGTAACTCTGTGGGTAGATTCAAATTCCGCGCGCTCCTGAGTTAGGAACTTTTGTTCGCTGATAGGGACATGGTTCCGTTCCCCGATAAGTTTTTGTTTCTTTGGCCAGTTTCCGGGTTACGAGCGTGATTCTGGGGCCTTAGCTGTTGAAAATTTGGTGCCGTTCGTAGCCGCTACCATCTTCGAAGTCGTTCAAGAGGTTAATTTAGTTATGTTTGGAAAATAAACGCCCTCGGCGGATTCTCCTCTTGACGACGTAGTTTTGGGCGAATTACAATCGCCGCGTCTGTTTAGGCGGATTCTTTTTGATGGTAGCACCTCTTGCACGCCCATACGGGCTTGACGTGCCGAGCTACAATCCGCGATCCGGAATTTGGCAGCTGAGGGATTCTTCCTCCGGCGACCTCGTTTAAGGCCGCCGTGGCTACTCAGGGCCCCATCGTTATGCTGGGCTATTAACCGCTGGTGTCGAAAAGCAGAGCTTCCGTGAATCTCATGAAAGCACACCTAACACTAGGGACACCCATCAAGCCCCCTTTGCGAGCCGTGTTGAGCCTATGAATTAAACTGCCCCAGGCCACGGATCTACTTTCAACTACCTGTACCAGCTAGGCGATAACTTGGACACTAGCCGAAAGTAAAGGCCCATGCCAATGTGTGTACGTCCAGGTATTTTTAGTGTGTAACTGTAAATTATTGAGAGGCTTTTCCTCCGATTGTATCCTGCATTTTCCATGAAAATTTAAGTATTACTTGCTGTAGACCCTATTGGGTCATTTGTCAACTTCTCCGAGCCAAAGATTATAATTAAACTGTGATACTTGAGAAATATATGTAGTTTCCTTCAATGTTGCCGTATACCGTTCTTTTGCAGCTATAGTTCTTAGCCCATTGTAAGAGCTCAGTCTGCGAATCGTCTGATTAAGCATTTGAGATACCTGGTTGACTGTTTCTCTGGATTCGCTGGCGCCCTCCCGGTTTCCTTCATTTAAGTTACTGCACGCCGTCTTCGACTTGAGCTAGACGTGCCCTCCAGGTATCTGCTTTTGCTTATTTTAGTTGAGAAATATAGCCAGCGAATTAACTTGTTAAAACATCGTAACAACTCAACCCAGTTTACTGGCATAAAGGTCATATAATTCCAGGAAAATATTACAGTAGAAGCATATACAGCGTGATTCAAAAACGCCCATTTCCTCTGGAGGGTTTGTTGGGAACTACTAGCAGAGTAGGGGAAAAATCACAAAATAATCTTTACAATAATTCCTCTGAAATATTAACAGCTGAAGCTGAATTATGAAATAAGCTATTTACCAATATTTTTTAAAAATTTAACGTTTAAATCGAAGATTATTATTGTTATTTAATATCCCAATTCAAACAACTGACAGTTTCATCGAACTTACCTAAAATGTTAGTTTTCAAAGTTTCAGTTTTTGGTGCCTAGTTTTGAAAACTAAAATTTTAGGTAAGTTTGATGAAACTGTCGGGGAAATACCATTAGAATTCTAATTTAAAAGGCGGCGTAAGTTAAACGTAACAGCCTTTTGCAGATCTCACGCTAGAGATGCACAATATTCATTGCTTCCAAAAGGTTGAACAATTTGTTCAATTATATGACCAATTACTAAAGAGGTAGATTTATTAACTCTAAACCCAAACTGGTTTCTAAAAAACAGATCATGATCTTCGAAGGAATCGTAAATTTGTTTTTCATGACGGATTCCAGTATTTTCAATAAAACCGGTAAAAGTAAAATTGGCCTGAAATTTAAAGTCATATCTGAATTACCGACTGTAGAAATAGGTATGATCTTAGCGATCTTAAATACATCTAGGAAAACACTTGACCGAATTGTTTCGTTGATCAAATTAGTTAATAGTGTAACGTTTGCTCTTGAATTAAATTCTTATTACACATAAAAAGTATTTGAATTTAATTCATCGCTCTATCAGACGTTGAATCTATTCTCCGCGTGAAAAGACGGTAACACGTTTCCGTCCACGATGCGCAAAGCTGAGCGAAAGTACCGACGGAGTTGTTTCCCTTTTCATTGGAAACGCGGACCGTATGGACCGATAACGCATCGAAAAACGTATATAAGGAAGCTACATCACCAGTCCACTAGGTCGTGGGTTCGATTCCTGCGGCCGCCTGCCTTGATTCAGGTTTTTAGGTGGTTTTCCTGAGTCAACAGGGTACCTTCTCTGAGGCGAATGCCGGGGCAGTATTTCTCCACCTTTCTTGACCTTTCTTCCAGTCTCCACCCCTCCATTCTCTCACCCATCCCGAGTTTCCCGTTCTTATCTGAAGAGGGACGGAAGGTCCCTATAGCAGCCCGCCCCCAGTTGGGGGAATTGAAATAACCTTTACCTTTGTCCTTGTCCTTCCTTGTCCAGTCCACTATATATACCGAGCTCCGTGGCTTAGTGCATAGCACGTCCACTTAGCATTCGGGAGGTCGTGGGTTCGATTCCTGCGGCCGCCTGCCTTGATTCAGGTTTTTAGGTGGTTTTCCTGAATCAACAGAGTACCTTCTCTGTGGCGAATTCCGGGGCAGTTTTTCTCCACCTTTCCTGACCTTTCTTCCAGTCTCCACCCCTCCTTTCTTTCACCCATCCCGAGTTTTCCGTTTTTGGCTGAAGGGTGACGGAAGGTCCCTATAGCAGCCCGCCCCCAGTTGGGGGAATTGAAATAACCTTTACCTTTGTCTTTTTTTTGTCAGTCCACTATACCGAGCTCCGTAGCCTAGTGCGTTCCTGACAAAATAAACTGAATAAAATGCTTCTACCACGCCATCGACAATATATGAAAAAACTAATCTTTATATATATAATTCTTCTGTACGTGTGTATGTGACTGAACTCCTCCTAAACGGCTGGACCGATTTCGATGAAATTTTTTATGTGTGTTTGAATGGGTACCTGGATGGTTTAGATTCACAGTTGGACCCGGTAGGTGGCGCTGCAATCGGGTTCTAGGATTTTTTTTTAAATTTCGGCTAAAATTTTATTTTTTTATTTTTTTTAAGATTTCTTGCATATCAGAACATATAACCCCAAAATTTCACCCCCTCACCACCCCCAAAATTTTTTAAAATAAAAAAAATCGAAAATTTGAAAATCGAAAAAATCTTTGCTGAACCTGATAATAGCAGGCAAACCAACGTTCGGGCAGGACAACGTCTGTCGGGTTCCCCAAAATTTTAATTCCCCCACCGCTCCCCAATATTTTTTAAAATGTCTATCTTTATACAGGGTGAGTCAATAGTGAGGGATCGGAGCTCTGCTTTTCAACCGTTCAAGATAAGAAAAAAATGTAAACGCCTTCCCACATAGTTTTTCGCTCTGCATCACTCAAAAATATTTTCTGTTGTACAGGATGAGCCATAACTAAGGTACGTATGTTAACTTTTTTTTTTCAAATGGAACACCCTATATTTTATTACATATTCTTATTGGCGTTTGAAATAGGTTTATGGCAGTATAAAATGTTTGACGTTTTGGTGCAACGTTGCCATTTTAAAAATTATTTATTAAAAATTTCTTCGAATACATGTGTTTTCTTTAAAAAATCCCAGGAGCTTAGTTTTGAAGTTATAACGTTAAAATTTTGGATCCATAAGGAGAAAGGCGAGTTCTATCCACCTGGTACAATAAGGTTTGGCTTTACTGTACAAGAGGGTCACAAATTAATTTTAAATTTCGCGTACTTCGGAAGGTCATAACTTCATTTTTTTAAATGGCACCCCTGTATTTTTTTACACAATTGGATTCGTCTGTGATCTGGCTACATTTTTTTATTAAGTATAACCTATACTGAAAATGCATAGTTTCGGAGATATTGGACATTTTTCGTTGCTCTGACTGCTAAAAGAAGCCAACTTCAAGAAAAACAGAGTGCTATGGAAAAAAGTGACATTTCTAGTTCTTCTCTTATTATTGCAGCGCAATAACAATTCAAGGTTCTCACGAGAATAAAACAAAATAAAAGAAATAATAATTTTAATACATAATAATAATAATAATGTGGAACAAACATTTTCACAACATGGCCAGTGGGTACATACACCTAACACCTAACCTAACTAACTCAAATGATATGTTCAATATGGCGACCGTGTTCTTGTCTACAAACTTGCATTCTCTTAGCAAACAAACTGCCAACATTTCGCAACATTTGTTGATTTATTGTTTGAAAAGCATTAAGTATTCGATCTTTCATATTCTCGATTGTTGTTGGAGCTTCTGTGTACGCAATTTCCTTCACGAACCCCCATAGAGAAAAGTCGACCTTGGTGAGATAAGGGGATCTTGCTGGCCAATTCACTGGACCTCCCCTCCCTATCCATCTGTCTTGAAATTCGGCATTCAAATATGCCCTGACAATATGGCTGTAGTGGGGTGGGGCTCCCTCCTGCTGAAACCACATCTTCTGGACAATCGCAATTGGCAAGTCGTCTATAAAATCTTGAAATTCATTTGTTAAAAATTGCAAATAGCGCTCAGCGTTTACATTTCCATCAAAGAAATATGGTCCAAAAACATAATCTCCGACGATACCACCCCACACATTCAATGACCACCTATGTTGATGATCCACTGGTCTAATGAAATGCGGGTTATTGTTGTCATAATAGAGGAAGTTGTGGCGATTGACAAATCCATTTTTGTGGAATGTCGCTTCGTCGGTGAATAAAATCAAATCGAAAAAGTCGTCTTGTTCATCCTTTCTTCTCAAAGCCCAATTTGCAAATGCTAGACGATTGTCAAAATCGTCTTGATTAAGCTCTTGTACAGGTTGTATGTGGTATGGATGAAATTTGGCTTTTCTAATTATTCTAGATACAGACGTTTGACTGAACTCTAACTCACGGCTTATTTTCCTAGTGCTAATATGTGGGTTCTCCACAATAGTAGCCAACAGCAACAATTCATTCTCCTCGTTGGAAATGTTTCTTCTTCGTTCAGTTTTTTCAAATTCTACGTGCCCAGTTCTCTCGAATCTTTCTCTTAGTTTTTCAAAATCAACTCGCCTCGGATGCCGCCTTTCGGGATATCTCTGCGCGTAAATTCTTGCCGCAAGGAGAGCATTTCTCTCGCCTTCCCCCAAACAATAAATCATGTCGATTTGCTCTTGTAATCTTAAATCCATTTAGAGAAATTGCAATTATTGAAACATGCCCTAACAGTGACAATAGTAAAACTAAAAATGACACCTGCTGACATAACACTCTAAGTAGAATGTCACTTTTTTCCATAGCACTCTGTTTTACATGAAGTTGGCATCTTTTAGCAGTCAGAGCAACGAAAAATGTCCAATATCTCTGAAACTATGCATTTTCAGTATAGGTTATACTTAATAAAAAATGTAGCCAGATCACAGACGGATCCAATGGTGTAAAAAAATACAGGGGGTGCCATTTGAAAAAATAAAGTTATGACCTTCCGAAGTACGCGAAATTTAAAATTAATTTGTGACCCTCCTGTACAGTAAAGCCAAACCTTATTGTACCAGGTGGATAAAACTGGCCTTTCTCCTTATGGATCCAAAATTTTAACGTTATAACTTCAAAACTAAGCTCCTGGGATTTTTTAAAGAAAACACATGTATTCGAAGAAATTTTTAATAAATAATTTTTAAAATGGCAACGTTGCACCAAAACGTCAAAAATTTTATACTGCCATAAACCTATTTCAAACGCCAATAAGAATATGTGATAAAATATAGGGTGTTCCATTTGAAAAAAAAAGTTAACATACGTACCTTAGTTATGGCTCATCCTGTACAACAGAAAATATTTTTGAGTGATGCAGAGCGAAAAACTATGTGGGGAGGCGTTTACATTTTTTTCTTATCTTGAACGGTTGAAAAGCAGAGTTCCGATCCCTCACTATTGACTCACCCTGTATATATATATAATTCTTCTGTACGTGTGTATGTGACTGAACTCCTCTTATACGGCTGGACCGATTTTGATGACATTTTTTGTGTGTTTGAGTGGGCCCCTGGATGGTTTAGATTCACAATTGAACCCGGTAGGTGACGCTGAAATCGGGTTCTAGAATTTTTTTTTCTTAATTTTTTGATAATTTTTATAAAATTTGTTTTAAGATTTCTCGCATATTAGAACATATAATCCCAAAATTTCACCCCCCCCCCCCCGCCGCCGCCAATATTTTTTAAAATGTAAAAAATCGAAAATTCGATTATCGAAAAAACATTTGCTGTACCCGCTAATAGCAGGCAAACCAACGTTCGGGCAGGACAACGTCTGTCGGGTCCGCTACCCCTTAGGAAGTGAAATGGAGTAAATAAGCCTAAAAATCGATATGTGTGTCGTTATTGAGGGTTTTTTGGGACGTTGATTGCGAAAATGGCATTTATTTTTAAGTCCAGGATGATGTAATTGACATAAAATTAAAACTTTATACTGGTGAAACGTGGTTTCAGAGACAAATTATTTTTGGGCAGAACAACGTTTGACGGGCCAGCTAGTTATTATATAAATTATTATATAGATTAGGTATCACTAACGTATTTACGAAAATATATATAATAATAATAATAATAATAATAATAGTGTTTATTTCCAAACTAATTTACATTTTTTTTTGTATTGACATTAACTAATAGAATAGAATGGAAAAGCGATGGCAATCAGATGAACCCTACTAGGGGGATTCCTGCTCTTCCTTACCACCGCAGTAAGAAAAAAAATCAAAAAATGAACAAATGAAAAACAATGAAAAATCACCAAGCATATGAACCAAAAATAACAACATAATACAAATTTAAAAATTTAAAAAAAAAACGAAACTAGCCAACCATACAATATAGCTGCAATGCGCAATACCTGCAATACCCAGTCACCCACGAAGAATTACAAATACAAATAATAAAAATATGCCTTAAAATAATGTTAAATAAAATGATATATAAATTAATAATTCTAGTCTAATCAGTGCCCTCAAATAACCAACCCTTTAGTAGAAGTTTAAAAATAGGTAGAGCACATGTTTTAAAAGTAAAAGGGATATTATTATAAAGTTTAGCAATATTATAGGAGAATGAATGTTTATACAATTGAGTCCGATGTGATGGAAAATCTATAAGACCTCTATGTCTCAAATTTAAATTATGAATGTCAGTACGAAATTTTATTTTATTGTACAGGTAAGGAAGAGATTTATTGATAATTATTTTATGATAAAATACGAGACAATGTAATAGACGCCTTTTTTCCATACTAAGCCATTTGGTCTCTTTAATTTTGTGAGAGATATGTTCTCGACGTCTAATACCATGGATAAGTCGCAAACAGGAGTTTTGGACAATTTGAACTCTTTTGCTAGTCGATTTATCAATACAAGGACCATACACGATATCGCAATAATTAAACTGTGATAACACCAATGAGTCACATAAAAGCACTTTAACGTTTTTGTTTAAACTTTGTCTATGATTATAAAGCAGTTTAAGGTTTCCATAAGCTATACGAGTATATTTATTAATGTGCTCCCGGAATCTGAGCTGATAATCTAGGGTTACACCTAAATTGCGAGCCGTATCAGTGCAAGGAATTGTGACATTATTAACAGCAATATGAATATGAGGTAATTGGGAAATTCTAGTGTTTTTACCACCAAAAAGTATAACATTAGATTTCAAAGGATTAATGGTAAGCGAATGTAAAGAAGCTAATTGAACTAAATTGTTTAAATCTTCATTAATACGGCTACAAGCAACAACAGCGTCCTCAGGTTTAAACGAATAATACAGCTGCGTATCGTCAGCATACTGATGATATACGCAGTGTTTTAGAATTTTACATAGACTGGAAGAATAAATTATATAGAGTAATGGGCCCAAAACCGATCCCTGAGGAACCCCATGTTTAAGAGTTTGAAGCTCAGACCTATCATTTGCCAACACCACGCACTGCTGTCTGTTGCACAGATAATCCTGAATAAAATTTAATGCTACATTATCAAAACCAAAATGCTGCAGAACAGCCAACAGTACGCGGTGATTGATTGTATCAAAGGCCTTGGAAAAATCAAGTAGAACTAGAGCTGTTAACTTGCCTTCATCGGTAGCTTGAAATATATCATCAGTCACTTTTAATAAGGCAGAGACGCAACTGTGATTTGAACGAAACCCAGATTGATGATTTGAAAATAACTGATATTTATTAAAATGAGCTCTGATTTGATTGTCCACGATTTTTTCCATGGCCTTCGACAACGCGGGAAGAATGCTGATAGGTCTAAGATCTTTTAGCTCTTTAGGGCTGTTGACTTTACCGATAGGCTTAACATATGCCTTTTTCCATTCATCTGGAAAAACACCTTCCAGCAGGCAGGTATTAATAATATGTGTAATAAATGGTAATAGAAAAGGACAACACAAGTTCAACATCACTATATTAATACCGTCGCAACCAGTAGCTTTAGATTTAATACTATTTAAACACTTTAAAACTTCATCTTCATCAACTGCAGAAAAATTAAATTTAGTAATATTGGGCTTTATATTTTGGTAAACTCTAAAAACTTCAGAATCTGGATTGTCAATTCCTTGAATTGAACTAAGAAAATAATTATTTATTATATTAGCATTGTCGAAATGTGGGGGGAGGGTATGCTGTGTTTTCTTAGTATAGATGTCACAGTTTCTTAGCTCTTTCCAAAACAATTTGGAGTTTCCTTGTGAAAATTTGTAATTTAAGTAAACTTTTTTTTCATTTCTAATTGAGAAAGTGACAAGATTTCGCAACGATTTATAGTAATTCCAATGCTCTTGTCGTTTAGACTTTTTAAAGCGCTTATAGGCAGCATCTCTTAGTGTCATCATCAATCTAATGGTATCTGTAAGCCACGGAGCTTTTGGTTTGCGAAAAGTAGCAGTTTTAAAAGGAGCAAAAATATTAAAAGCTTCGAGAATATTATCATTAAAAAATCTAACCTTATTATCAATTGGCTGCAGTTCATATATTTGGTACCACGGTATTAACCTAATATGGTGTTCAAAGTTGTCGTAATCAAAGTTAGAAAAGTCACAAAAAGTGTGTACTACTGGTTGCAACTTTTCCACAGCTGTATTGATATTGCAATAAACTAGTTCATGGTCAGAGAACGCATGGAGATGTTTGGTACCTGCTGTTTTTACCAAATCAGAATTATTGATAAGTATATGATCTAAAAGAGAAGCCGTCGTAGCAGTGATTCTGGTTGGTTCACTAATCAGTTGCTTAAGACCAATAGCATCAAGTAAGGAAGTATATGCAATTGTTTCAGTCGAGCCAAACTCAAACATATTTATGTTAATATCACCAAGACAGATAATTTCGTCGTGTCTAAGAAGTATATTACGGAAGTTTTCTTCCGATGTGTCAATAAAACTACGATATTTATTTCTATGGGGCAAGTAAATTCCTCCAATAGCAAATTTTTGTTTGTTGATATTAACACAAATCCACAACTGTTCAAAATCAGGATGATCGATGGCACCAACTAAACCAAAATTTAAAGATGTTTTTATGTAGAAAGCAATACCGCCGCCAAATGTGGGACGATCTTTACGGAGCAAAGTATAATTTTCCATATTAACGACATCATCATTTATATTGGCATTAAGAAAAGTCTCAGAGATGAAAATTAAATCATAATTGTTGGATCTGACGTGATCCTTAAAAATATATAAATTATTCGTAAGTGACCGGGCATTGATGTGTGCAACATTTAAAGTATTAATGGTCGACTAAGTAAATAACAAACAAATGATATTATTTTTCTAATTTATGGAAAACAAAATAATTCAATAAATTCAATAAATTAACTGATTAATTTATTGTATGGGTAAAGGTACTTTACGTGGCTCACCGGCATAATCGAGGGCAGGGAAGAAACCATTAAACATGTAAGTTATTGACCTCATCTTCAGTGATGACTGCTTGTATGCCACTACGGCTCTTTATCCAGATCTTGCCATCGCGGGTCCATACGTTTTCTTTCCTAAACTTCTCTTTGGCCATCTTCAGAACCTGCAGCCTAGATCTGGTTAGATCCTCGGAGATAGTGATTCCAGTTCCTTTCAATTTCTTTTTACAACTTAAGACTGCTGTGCGATCATGATAATTAATAAATTTCACGATGATATGTCTGCTACTGGCATTCCTACCGACGCGATGTGCTCGATCCAAAGCATCAGGCTTCAATTCCACGCCCAAATCGTTTTTAAATAATTTTAGCACGACGTTATCTACAACTTCCTCATGGGTTTGCCGTACACCGAAAATACGGATATTATTCCGGCGTGAATACTGCTGCAAGTCTTCCATAGCGGTATTTAAATGCTTGTTTTCCTTAATTAACTGTTCGTTTTGTATTTCCAAGGAGGATACTTTTGATTGTAACTCACGCATAGTATTGTTTATGTCAACAAACGTTTTTTCGAGTTTTGCCTCGACAATTGCAACTACAGCACCTGCGATTCTAGATATGAACTGCTTATCTTCGCACAAGGTCTTGAGAGCGCGGTCGACGACGGATTGAACGTCCTGGATTTGTGATTGTGTGAAAACCATTGTTATTTTAAATCGAAATAACACTTAATTTACTAAATTGTCACAATATTTAATTTGAGAAATTCACAGTTTACGCTATCTCACATGTGATGATCTAAAATATATTTGTCCAACAACCACTGTGGTCAAAATAAACGTATAAAGGTGTTCCCAGCACTCAACAACGTCTTTACTCGGCGATCGCCATAAACTTTGGGATGACCTTGGGATGACCTTGGGATGACTTTGGAGTGACCTTCTGAAGACCTTGGGATGACCTTGGGATGACCTTGAGATGACCTTGGGATGACCTTGGGATGACCTTGGGATGACCTTGAGATGACCTTGGGATGACCTTGGGAAGACCTTGGGATGACCTTGGGATGACCTTGGGATGACCTTGGGATGACCTTAGGATGACCTTAGCATGACCTTGGGATTACCTTGGGATGACCTTGGGATAACCTTTGGATGACCTTTGAATGACCTTTGTATAACCTTGGGATGGCTTTGTGATAACCTTGGGATGACCTTGAAATGACCTTGAAATGATCTTGGGATGACCTTGGGATGACCTTAAGATGACCTTGGGATGACCTTGAGATGACCCTTTGTTGACCTTGGGATGACCTTTGGATGACCTTGGGATGATTTTAGGATGATCCAAAATATTCAATTTTAATAGAATTGTATTAAGGTACGTTAAAACGTCTGATAAGCACGTTTTGCAGCAAATATTAACTACAGAAAATATTATTGAGCTAATTTGATAGCTTGGGGCAATCAAACTGTAATTTTTTTTCATAATATGCGTGTCATGAGTAGCAGGTGCAAATTGATTGCTGTGGTAATAGCCCTTGTAGTGGTATATATGGAGACGATTTAACAATATATCACTACTATATAAAATTTTTCTGCATCCAAAATATTCAATTTTAATAGTGTAGTATTAATGTACGTTAAAACGTCTGAAAAGCACGTTTTGCAGCAAATATTAACTACAGGAAATATCATTGAGCTAATTTGATAGCTTGGGGCAATCAGAATTTAAAAAATTTGTTCATAATATGCGTGCCATCAGTAGCAGGTGTTCAATTACTAGCTTAAAATTGATTGCTGTGGTAATAGCCTTTGTAGTAGTAAATATGGAGACCATTTTACCATATATCACTACTATATAAAATTTATCGGCATCCAAAATATTCAATTTTAATAGTATAGTCTTAAGGTACGTTAAAACGTCTGAACAGCACGTTTTGCAGCTAATATTATTGAGCCAATTTGATAGCTAGAGGCGATCAGAATTTAAGAATTTTGGTCATAAGATGCGTACCAACAGTAGCAGGTGTTCAGTTACTGGCTTAAAATTGATTGTTGTGGAAATAACCCTTGTAGTAGTATATACGGAGACCATTTAACCATATATCACTACTATATAAAAATTTTCTGCATCCAAAAAATTCAATTTTAATAGTATAGTATTAAGGTAGGTTAAATCGTCTGAAAAGCACGTTTTGCAGCTAATATTAACTACGGGAAATATTATTGAGCCAATTTGATAGCTAGAGACGATCAGAATTTAATAAATTTGGTCATAATATGCGTACCATCATTAGCACGTG
The DNA here is from genome assembly GCA_940337035.1 of Agriotes lineatus. NCBI lineage: Eukaryota > Metazoa > Arthropoda > Insecta > Coleoptera > Elateridae > Agriotes > Agriotes lineatus. Next base: position 67,432 of record CALNHX010005746.1, read on the forward strand.
TTCAATTATTGACTTAAAATCGATTTCTGTGGTAATAGCCCTTGTAGTAGTATATATGGAGACCATTTAAACATATATCACAACTATATATTATTTTCCTACATCCAAAAAATTCTATTTTAATAGTATAGTATTTTTAAGATACGTTAAAACGTCTGAAAAGCATGTTTTGCAGGAAATGTTAACTACAGAAAATATTATTGAGCTAATTTGATAGCTTGGGGCGATCAGAATTTAAAAAATTTGTTCATAATATGCGTGCCATCAGTAGCAGGTGTTCAATTACTAGCTTAAAATTGATTGCTGTGGTAATAGCCCTTGTAGTAGTATATATTGAGATTATTTAACCATATATCATTACTATATACAATTTTTCTACATCCAAAAATTCAATTTTAATAGTATAGTATTAAGGTGCGTTAAAACGTCTGAAAAGCACGTTTTGCAGCAAATATTAACTACAGGAAATATTATTGAGCTAATTTGATAGCTTGGGGCGATCAGAATTTAAAAAATTTGTTCATAATATGCGTGCCATCAGTAGCAGGTGTTCAATTACTAGCTTAAAATTGATTGCTGTGGTAATAGCCCTTGTAGTAGTATATACGGAGACTATTTAACCTTATATCACTGCAATATATAATTTTTCTGCATCCAAAAAATTCAATTTAAATAGTATAGTATTAAGGTACATTAAAACGTCTGAAAAGCACGTTTTGCAGCAAATATTAACAACAGGAAATATTATTGAGCTAATTTGATAGCTTGGGGCGATCAGAATTTAAAAAATTTGTTCATAATATGCGTGCCATCAGTAGCAGGTGTTCAATTACTAGCTTAAAATTGATTGCTGTAGTAACAGCCCTTGTAGTAGTATATACGGAGATCATTTAACGATATATCACTACTATATAAATTTTTCTGTATCCAAAAAATTCAATTTAAATAGTATAGTATTAAGGTGCGTTAAAACGTCTGAAAACCACGTTTTGCAGCAAATATTAACTACAGGAAATATTATTGAGCTAATTTGATAGCTTGGGGCGATCAGAATTTAAAAAATTTGTTCATAATATGCGTGTCATCAGTAGCAGGTGTTCAATTACTAGCTTAAAATTGATCGCTGTAGCAATAGCCCTTGTAGTAGTATATACGGAGACCATTTAACCATATATCACTACTATATAAAATTTTTCTGCATCCAAAAAATTCTATTTTAATAGTATAGTATTAAGGTAAGTAAAACGTCTGAAAAGCAAGTTTTGCAGCAAATATTAACTACAAGAGATATTATTGAGTTAAGTTGATAGCTTGGGGCGATCAGAATTAAAAAAATTTGTTCATAATATGCGTGTCATCAGTAGCAGGTGTTCAATTACTAGCTTAAAATTGATTGCTGTAGTAATAGCCCTTGTAGTAGTATATACGGAGACCATTTAACCATATATCACTACAATATAAAATTTTTCTGCATCCAAAAAATTCTATTTTAATAGTATAGTATTAAGGTACGTTAAAACGTCTGAGAAGCACGTTTTGCAGCAAATATTAAATACAGGAGATATTATTGAGTTAAGTTGATAGCTTGGGGCGATCAGAATTTAAAAAATTTGTTCATAATATGCGTGTCATCAGTAGCAGGTGTTCAATTACTAGCTTAAAATTGATTGCTGTAGTAATAGCCCTTGTAGTAGTATATACGGAGACCATTTAACCATATATCACTACTATATAAAATTTTTCTGCATCTGAAAAATTCAATTTTAATAGTATAGTATTAAGGTGCGTTAAAACGTCTGAAAAGCACGTTTTGCAGCAAATATTAACTACAGGAAATATTATTGAGTTAATTTGATAGCTTGGGGCGATCAGAATTTAAAAAATTTGTTCATAATATGCGTGTCATCAGTAGCAGGTGTTCAATTACTAGTTTAAAATTGATTGCAGTGGTAATAGACGTTGTAGTAGGGATGACTTTGGGACGACCTTGGGATGACCTTTGGATGACCTTTGGATGACCTATGGATGACCTTGGGATGACCTTGAGATGACCTTGGGAGATGACCTTGGGATGACATTGGGATGACCTTGGGAGATGACCTTGGGATGACCTTGGGATGACCTTGGGATGACCTTGGGATGACCTTGGAGTGACCTTCTGATGACCTTGGGATGACCTTGGGATGACCTTGGGATGACCTTGGGATGACCTTGGGATGACATTGGGATGACCTTGGGATGACCTTGGGATGACCTTGGAATGACCTTGGGATGACCTTGGGATGACCTTGGGATGACCTTGGATGACTTTGGGATGACCTTGGAATGACCTTGGGATGACCGTGGGATGATCTTGGGATGACCTTGGGATGACCTTGGGAGATGACCTTGGGATGACATTGGGATGACCTTGGGAGATGACCTTGGGATGACCTTGGGATGACCTAGGGATGACCTTGGGATGACCTTGGGATGACCTTGGGATGACCTTGGGATGACCTTGGATGACTTTTGGATGACCTTGGAATGACTTTTGGATGACCTTGGAATGACCTTTGGATGACCTATGGATGACCTTGGGATGACCTTGAGATGACCTTGGGAGATGACCTTGGGATGACATTGGGATGACCTTGGGAGATGACCTTGGGATGACCTTGGGAGATGCCCTTGGGATGACCTTGGGATGACCTTGGGATGACTTTGGAGTGACCTTCTGAAGACCTTGGGATGACCTTGGGATGACCTTGAGATGACCTTGGGATGACCTTGGGATGACCTTGGGATGACCTTGGGATGACCTTGGGATGACCTTGGGTTAACCTCGGGATGACCTTGGGATGACCTTGGGATGACCTTGGGATGATCTTGGGATGACCTTGGGATGACCTTAAGATGACCTTGGGATGACCTTGAGATGACCCTTTGTTGACCTTGGGATGACCTTTGGATGACCTTGGGATGATTTTAGGATGATCCAAAATATTCAATTTTAATAGAATTGTATTAAGGTACGTTAAAACGTCTGATAAGCACGTTTTGCAGCAAATATTAACTACAGAAAATATTATTGAGCTAATTTGATAGCTTGGGGCAATCAAACTGTAATTTTTTTTCATAATATGCGTGTCATGAGTAGCAGGTGCAAATTGATTGCTGTGGTAATAGCCCTTGTAGTGGTATATATGGAGACGATTTAACAATATATCACTACTATATAAAATTTTTCTGCATCCAAAATATTCAATTTTAATAGTGTAGTATTAATGTACGTTAAAACGTCTGAAAAGCACGTTTTGCAGCAAATATTAACTACAGGAAATATCATTGAGCTAATTTGATAGCTTGGGGCGATCAGAATTTAAAAAATTTGTTCATAATATGCGTGCCATCAGTAGCAGGTGTTCAATTACTAGCTTAAAATTGATTGCTGTGGTAATAGCCTTTGTAGTAGTAAATATGGAGACCATTTTACCATATATCACTACTATATAAAATTTATCGGCATCCAAAATATTCAATTTTAATAGTATAGTCTTAAGGTACGTTAAAACGTCTGAACAGCACGTTTTGCAGCTAATATTATTGAGCCAATTTGATAGCTAGAGGCGATCAGAATTTAAGAATTTTGGTCATAAGATGCGTACCAACAGTAGCAGGTGTTCAGTTACTGGCTTAAAATTGATTGTTGTGGAAATAACCCTTGTAGTAGTATATACGGAGACCATTTAACCATATATCACTACTATATAAAAATTTTCTGCATCCAAAAAATTGAATTTTAATAGTATAGTATTAAGGTAGGTTAAATCGTCTGAAAAGCACGTTTTGCAGCTAATATTAACTACGGGAAATATTATTGAGCCAATTTGATAGCTAGAGACGATCAGAATTTAATAAATTTGGTCATAATATGCGTACCATCATTAGCACGTGTTCAATTATTGACTTAAAATCGATTTCCGTGGTAATAGCCCTTGTAGTAGTATATATGGAGACCATTTAAACATATATCACAACTATATATTATTTTCCTACATCCAAAAAATTCTATTTTAATAGTATAGTATTTTTAAGATACGTTAAAACGTCTGAAAAGCATGTTTTGCAGGAAATGTTAACTACAGAAAATATTATTGAGCTAATTTGATAGCTTGGGGCGATCAGAATTTAAAAAATTTGTTCATAATATGCGTGCCATCAGTAGCAGGTGTTCAATTACTAGCTTAAAATTGATTGCTGTGGTAATAGCCCTTGTAGTAGTATATATTGAGATTATTTAACCATATATCATTACTATATACAATTTTTCTACATCCAAAAAATTCAATTTTAATAGTATAGTATTAAGGTGCGTTAAAACATCTGAAAAGCACGTTTTGCAGCAAATATTAACTACAGGAAATATGATTGAGCTAATTTGATAGCTTGGGGCGATCAGAATTTAAAAATTTGTTCATAATATGCGTGCCATCAGTAGCAGGTGTTCAATTACTAGCTTAAAATTGATTGCTGTGGTAATAGCCCCTGTAGTAGTATATACGGAGACTATTTAACCTTATATCACTGCAATATATAATTTTTCTGCATCCAAAAAATTCAATTTAAATAGTATAGTATTAAGGTACATTAAAACGTCTGAAAAGCACGTTTTGCAGCAAATATTAACAACAGGAAATATTATTGAGCTAATTTGATAGCTTGGGGCGATCAGAATTTAAAAAATTTGTTCATAATATGCGTGCCATCAGTAGCAGGTGTTCAATTACTAGCTTAAAATTGATTGCTGTAGTAACAGCCCTTGTAGTAGTATATACGGAGATCATTTAACCATATATCACTACTATATAAATTTTTCTGTATCCAAAAAATTCAATTTAAATAGTATAGTATTAAGGTGCGTTAAAACGTCTGAAAAGCACGTTTTGCAGCAAATATTAAATACAGGAGATATTATTGAGTTAAGTTGATAGCTTGGGGCGATCAGAATTTAAAAAAATTGTTCATAATATGCGTGTCATCAGTAGCAGGTGTTCAATTACTAGCTTAAAATTGATTGCTGTAGTAATAGCCCTTGTAGTAGTATATACGGAGACCATTTAACCATATATCACTACTATATAAAATTTTTCTGCATCTGAAAAATTCAATTTTAATAGTATAGTATTAAGGTGCGTTAAAACATCTGAAAAGCACGTTTTGCAGGAAATATTAACTACAGGAAATATTATTGAGTTAATTTGATAGCTTGGGCCGATCAGAATTTAAAAAATTTGTTCATAATATGCGTGTCATCAGTAGCAGGTGTTCAATTACTAGTTTAAAATTGATTGCAGTGGTAATAGACGTTGTAGTAGGGATGACTTTGGGACGACCTTGGGATGACCTTTGGATGACCTTTGGATGACCTATGGATGACCTTGGGATGACCTTGAGATGACCTTGGGAGATGACCTTGGGATGACATTGGGATGACCTTGGGAGATGACCTTGGGATGACCTTGGGCGATGACCTTGGGATGACCTTGGGATGACCTTGGGATGACCTTGGGATGACCTTGGGATGACCTTGGAGTGACCTTCTGATGACCTTGGGATGACCTTGTGATGACCTTGGGATGACCTTGGGATGACCTTGGGATGACCTTGGGATGACCTGGGGATGACCCTGGGATGACCCTGGGATGACCTTGGGATGACCTTGGGATGACCTTGGGATGACCTTGGGATGACCTTGGGATGACCTTGGAATGACATTGGGATAACCTTGGGATGACCTTGAGATGACCTTGGGTTGACCTATGGATGACCTTGGGATGACCTTGGGATGACCTTGGGGTGACCTTGGGATGACCTTGGGATGACCTTGGGATGACCTAGGGGTGACCTTGAAATGACCTTGGGATGACCTTGGGGTGACATTGAGATGACCTTAGGATGACCTTGGGATGACCTTGGGATGACCTTGGGATGACCTTGGGATGACCTTGAAATGACCTTGAGATGACCTTGGGATGACCTTGGGATGAGGATGACTTTGGGATGACCTTTGGATAACCTTGGGATGACCTTAAGATGTCCTTGGGATGACCTTGAGATGACCTTGGGATGACCTTGGGATGACCTTGATATGACCTTGACATGACCTTGGGATGACCTTGGGATGACCTTAAGATGTCCTTGGGATGACCTTGAGATGTCCTTGGGATGACCTTGGGATGACCTTAGGATGACCTTAGCATGACCTTGTGATGACCTTGGGATGACCTTGGGATGACCTTTGGATGACCTTTGTATAACCTTGGGATGACTTTGTGATAACCTTGGGATGACCTTGAAATGACCTTGAAATGATCTTGGGATGACCTTGGGATGACCTTAAGATGACCTTGGGATGAACTTGAGATGACCCTTGGTTGACCTTGGGATGACCTTTGGATGACTTTGGGATGATTTTAGGATGATCCAAAATATTCAATTTTAATAGTATAGTATTAAGGTGCGTTAAAACGTCTGAAAAGCACGTTTTGCAGCAAATATTAACTACAGGAAATATTATTGAGCTAATTTGATAGCTTGGGGCGATCAGAATTTAAAAAATTTGTTCATAATATGCGTGTCATCAGTAGCAGGTGTTCAATTACTAGTTTAAAATTGATTGCAGTGGTAACAGACGTTGTAGTAGGGATGACCTTGGGACGACCTTGGGATGACCTTTGGATGACCTTTGGATGACCTATGGAAGACCTTGGGATGACCTTGAGATGACCTTGGGAGATGACCTTGTGATGACATTGGGATGACCTTGGGAGATGACCTTGGGATGACCTTGGGATGACCTTGGGATGACCTTGGGATGACCTTGGGATGACCTTGGGATGACCTTGGGATGACCTTGGGATGACCTTGGAGTGACCTTCTGATGACCTTGGGATGACCTTGGGATGACCTTGGGATGACCTTGGGATGACCTTGGAATGACCTTGGGATGACCTTGGGATGACCTTGGGATGACCTTGGATGACTTTGGGATGACCTTGGAATGACCTTGGGATGACCGTGGGATGATCTTGGGATGACCTTGGCATGACCTTGGGAGATGACCTTGGGATGACATTGGGATGACCTTGGGAGATGACCTTGGGATGACCTTGGGATGACCTTGGGATGACCTTGGGATGACCTTGGGATGACCTTGGATGACTTTTGGATGACCTTGGAATGACTTTTGGATGACCTTGGAATGACCTTTGGATGACCTATGGATGACCTTGGGATGACCTTGAGATGACCTTGGGAGATGACCTTGGGATGACATTGGGATGACCTTGGGAGATGACCTTGGGATGACCTTGGGAGATGCCCTTGGGATGACCTTGGGATGATCTTGGGATGACCTTGGGATGACCTTGGGTTAACCTCGGGATGACCTTGGGATGACCTTGGGATGACCTTGGGATGACCTTGGGATGACTTTGGAGTGACCTTCTGAAGACCTTGGGATGACCTTGGGATGACCTTGAGATGACCTTGGGATGACCTGGGGATGACCTTGGGATGACCTTGGGATGACCTTGAGATGACCTTGGGATGACCTTGGGAAGACCTTGGGATGACCTTGGGATGACCTTGGGATGACCTTGGGATGACCTTAGGATGACCTTAGCATGACCTTGGGATTACCTTGGGATGACCTTGGGATAACCTTTGGATGACCTTTGAATGACCTTTGTATAACCTTGGGATGGCTTTGTGATAACCTTGGGATGACCTTGAAATGACCTTGAAATGATCTTGGGATGACCTTGGGATGACCTTAAGATGACCTTGGGATGACCTTGAGATGACCCTTTGTTGACCTTGGGATGATCTTTGGATGACCTTGGGATGATTTTAGGATGATCCAAAATATTCAATTTTAATAGAATTGTATTAAGGTACGTTAAAACGTCTGATAAGCACGTTTTGCAGCAAATATTAACTACAGAAAATATTATTGAGCTAATTTGATAGCTTGGGGCAATCAAACTGTAATTTTTTTTCATAATATGCGTGTCATGAGTAGCAGGTGCAAATTGATTGCTGTGGTAATAGCCCTTGTAGTGGTATATATGGAGACGATTTAACAATATATCACTACTATATAAAATTTTTCTGCATCCAAAATATTCAATTTTAATAGTGTAGTATTAATGTACGTTAAAACGTCTGAAAAGCACGTTTTGCAGCAAATATTAACTACAGGAAATATCATTGAGCTAATTTGATAGCCTGGGGCGATCAGAATTTAAAAAATTTGTTCATAATATGCGTGCCATCAGTAGCAGGTGTTCAATTACTAGCTTAAAATTGATTGCTGTGGTAATAGCCTTTGTAGTAGTAAATATGGAGACCATTTTACCATATATCACTACTATATAAAATTTATCGGCATCCAAAATATTCAATTTTAATAGTATAGTCTTAAGGTACGTTAAAACGTCTGAACAGCACGTTTTGCAGCTAATATTAACTACGGGAAATATTATTGAGCCAATTTGATAGCTAGAGGCGATCAGAATTTAAGAATTTTGGTCATAAGATGCGTACCAACAGTAGCAGGTGTTCAGTTACTGGCTTAAAATTGATTGTTGTGGAAATAACCCTTGTAGTAGTATATACGGAGACCATTTAACCATATATCACTACTATATAAAAATTTTCTGCATCCAAAAAATTCAATTTTAATAGTATAGTATTAAGGTAGGTTAAATCATCTGAAAAGCACGTTTTGCAACTAATATTAACTACAGGAAATATTATTGAGCTAATTTGATAGCTTGGGGCGATCAGAATTTAAAAAATTTGTTTATAATATGCGTGCCATCAGTAGCAGGTGTTCAATTACTAGCTTAAAATTGATTGCTGTGGTAATAGCCCTTGTAGTAGTATATACGGAGACTATTTAACCTTATATCACTGCAATATATAATTTTTCTGCATCCAAAAAATTCAATTTAAATAGTATAGTATTAAGGTACATTAAAACGTCTTAAAAGCACGTTTTGCAGCAAATATTAACAACAGGAAATATTATTGAGCTAATTTGATAGCTTGGAGCGATCAGAATGTATAAAATTTGTTCATAATATGCGTGCCATCAGTAGCAGGTGTTCAAATACTAGCTTAAAATTGATTGCTGTATTAATAGCCCTTGTAGTAGTATATACGGAGACTATTTAACCTTATATCACTGCAATATATAATTTTTCTGCATCCAAAATATTCAATTTTAATAGTATAGTATTAATGTACGTTAAAACGTCTGAAAAGCACGTTTTGCAGCAAATATTAACTACAGGAAATATCATTGAGCTAATTTGATAGCTTGGGGCGATCAGAATTTAAAAAATTTGTTCATAATATGCGTGCCATCAGTAGCAGGTGTTCAATTACTAGCTTAAAATTGATTGCTGTGGTAATAGCCTTTGTAGTAGTAAATATGGAGACCATTTTACCATATATCACTACTATATAAAATTTATCGGCATCCAAAATATTCAATTTTAATAGTATAGTCTTAAGGTACGTTAAAACGTCTGAACAGCACGTTTTGCAGCTAATATTATTGAGCCAATTTGATAGCTAGAGGCGATCAGAATTTAAGAATTTTGGTCATAAGATGCGTACCAACAGTAGCAGGTGTTCAGTTACTGGCTTAAAATTGATTGTTGTGGAAATAACCCTTGTAGTAGTATATACGGAGACCATTTAACCATATATCACTACTATATAAAAATTTTCTGCATCCAAAAAATTGAATTTTAATAGTATAGTATTTAGGTAGGTTAAATCGTCTGAAAAGCACGTTTTGCAGCTAATATTAACTACGGGAAATATTATTGAGCCAATTTGATAGCTAGAGACGATCAGAATTTAATAAATTTGGTCATAATATGCGTACCATCATTAGCACGTGTTCAATTATTGACTTAAAATCGATTTCCGTGGTAATAGCCCTTGTAGTAGTATATATGGAGACCATTTAAACATATATCACAACTATATATTATTTTCCTACATCCAAAAAATTCTATTTTAATAGTATAGTATTTTTAAGATACGTTAAAACGTCTGAAAAGCATGTTTTGCAGGAAATGTTAACTACAGAAAATATTATTGAGCTAATTTGATAGCTTGGGGCGATCAGAATTTAAAAAATTTTTTCATAATATGCGTGCCATCAGTAGCAGGTGTTCAATTACTAGCTTAAAATTGATTGCTGTGGTAATAGCCCTTGTAGTAGTATATATTGAGATTATTTAACCATATATCATTACTATATACAATTTTTCTACATCCAAAAAATTCAATTTTAATAGTATAGTATTAAGGTGCGTTAAAACATCTGAAAAGCACGTTTTGCAGCAAATATTAACTACAGGAAATATGATTGAGCTAATTTGATAGCTTGGGGCGATCAGAATTTAAAAATTTGTTCATAATATGCGTGCCATCAGTAGCAGGTGTTCAATTACTAGCTTAAAATTGATTGCTGTGGTAATAGCCCCTGTAGTAGTATATACGGAGACTATTTAACCTTATATCACTGCAATATATAATTTTTCTGCATCCAAAAAATTCAATTTAAATAGTATAGTATTAAGGTACATTAAAACGTCTGAAAAGCACGTTTTGCAGCAAATATTAACAACAGGAAATATTATTGAGCTAATTTGATAGCTTGGGGCGATCAGAATTTAAAAAATTTGTTCATAATATGCGTGCCATCAGTAGCAGGTGTTCAATTACTAGCTTAAAATTGATTGCTGTAGTAACAGCCCTTGTAGTAGTATATACGGAGATCATTTAACCATATATCACTACTATATAAATTTTTCTGTATCCAAAAAATTCAATTTAAATAGTATAGTATTAAGGTGCGTTAAAACGTCTGAAAAGCACGTTTTGCAGCAAATATTAAATACAGGAGATATTATTGAGTTAAGTTGATAGCTTGGGGCGATCAGAATTTAAAAAATTTGTTCATAATATGCGTGTCATCAGTAGCAGGTGTTCAATTACTAGCTTAAAATTGATTGCTGTGGTAATAGCCCCTGTAGTAGTATATACGGAGACTATTTAACCTTATATCACTGCAATATATAATTTTTCTGCATCCAAAAAATTCAATTTAAATAGTATAGTATTAAGGTACATTAAAACGTCTGAAAAGCACGTTTTGCAGCAAATATTAACAACAGGAAATATTATTGAGCTAATTTGATAGCTTGGGGCGATCAGAATTTAAAAAATTTGTTCATAATATGCGTGCCATCAGTAGCAGGTGTTCAATTACTAGCTTAAAATTGATTGCTGTAGTAACAGCCCTTGTAGTAGTATATACGGAGATCATTTAACCATATATCACTACTATATAAATTTTTCTGTATCCAAAAAATTCAATTTAAATAGTATAGTATTAAGGTGCGTTAAAACGTCTGAAAAGCACGTTTTGCAGCAAATATTAAATACAGGAGATATTATTGAGTTAAGTTGATAGCTTGGGGCGATCAGAATTTAAAAAATTTGTTCATAATATGCGTGTCATCAGTAGCAGGTGTTCAATTACTAGCTTAAAATTGATTGCTGTAGTAATAGCCCTTGTAGTAGTATATACGGAGACCATTTAACCATATATCACTACTATATAAAATTTTTCTGCATCTGAAAAATTCAATTTTAATAGTATAGTATTAAGGTGCGTTAAAACATCTGAAAAGCACGTTTTGCAGCAAATATTAACTACAGGAAATATTATTGAGTTAATTTGATAGCTTGGGCCGATCAGAATTTAAAAAATTTGTTCATAATATGCGTGTCATCAGTAGCAGGTGTTCAATTACTAGTTTAAAATTGATTGCAGTGGTAATAGACGTTGTAGTAGGGATGACTTTGGGACGACCTTGGGATGACCTTTGGATGACCTTTGGATGACCTATGGATGACCTTGGGATGACCTTGAGATGACCTTGGGAGATGACCTTGGGATGACATTGGGATGACCTTGGGAGATGACCTTGGGATGACCTTGGGCGATGACCTTGGGATGACCTTGGGATGACCTTGGGATGACCTTGGGATGACCTTGGGATGACCTTGGAGTGACCTTCTGATGACCTTGGGATGACCTTGTGATGACCTTGGGATGACCTTGGGATGACCTTGGGATGACCTTGGGATGACCTGGGGATGACCCTGGGATGACCCTGGGATGACCTTGGGATGACCTTGGGATGACCTTGGGATGACCTTGGGATGACCTTGGGATGACCTTGGAATGACATTGGGATAACCTTGGGATGACCTTGAGATGACCTTGGGTTGACCTATGGATGACCTTGGGATGACCTTGGGATGACCTTGGGGTGACCTTGGGATGACCTTGGGATGACCTTGGGATGACCTAGGGGTGACCTTGAAATGACCTTGGGATGACCTTGGGGTGACATTGAGATGACCTTAGGATGACCTTGGGATGACCTTGGGATGACCTTGGGATGACCTTGAAATGACCTTGAGATGACCTTGGGATGACCTTGGGATGAGGATGACTTTGGGATGACCTTTGGATAACCTTGGGATGACCTTAAGATGTCCTTGGGATGACCTTGAGATGACCTTGGGATGACCTTGGGATGACCTTGATATGACCTTGACATGACCTTGGGATGACCTTGGGATGACCTTAAGATGTCCTTGGGATGACCTTGAGATGTCCTTGGGATGACCTTGGGATGACCTTAGGATGACCTTAGCATGACCTTGTGATGACCTTGGGATGACCTTGGGATGACCTTTGGATGACCGTTGTATAACCTTGGGATGACTTTGTGATAACCTTGGGATGACCTTGAAATGACCTTGAAATGATCTTGGGATGACCTTGGGATGACCTTAAGATGACCTTGGGATGAACTTGAGATGACCCTTGGTTGACCTTGGGATGACCTTTGGATGACTTTGGGATGCTTTTAGGATGATCCAAAATATTCAATTTTAATAGTATAGTATTAAGGTGCGTTAAAACGTCTGAAAAGCACGTTTTGCAGTAAATATTAACTACAGGAAATATTATTGAGCTAATTTGATAGCTTGGGGCGATCAGAATTTAAAAAATTTGTTCATAATATGCGTGTCATCAGTAGCAGGTGTTCAATTACTAGTTTAAAATTGATTGCAGTGGTAACAGACGTTGTAGTAGGGATGACCTTGGGACGACCTTGGGATGACCTTTGGATGACCTTTGGATGACCTATGGAAGACCTTGGGATGACCTTGAGATGACCTTGGGAGATGACCTTGTGATGACATTGGGATGACCTTGGGAGATGACCTTGGGATGACCTTGGGATGACCTTGGGATGACCTTGGGATGACCTTGGGATGACCTTGGGATGACCTTGGGATGACCTTGGAGTGACCTTCTGATGACCTTGGGATGACCTTGGGATGACCTTGGGATGACCTTGGGATGACCTTGGAATGACCTTGGGATGACCTTGGGATGACCTTGGGATGACCTTGGATGATTTTGGGATGACCTTGGAATGACCTTGGGATGACCGTGGGATGATCTTGGGATGACCTTGGCATGACCTTGGGAGATGACCTTGGGATGACATTGGGATGACCTTGGGAGATGACCTTGGGATGACCTTGGGATGACCTTGGGATGACCTTGGGATGACCTTGGGATGACCTTGGGATGACCTTGGATGACTTTTGGATGACCTTGGAATGACTTTTGGATGACCTTGGAATGACCTTTGGATGACCTATGGATGACCTTGGGATGACCTTGAGATGACCTTGGGAGATGACCTTGGGATGACATTGGGATGACCTTGGGAGATGACCTTGGGATGACCTTGGGAGATGCCCTTGGGATGACCTTGGGATGATCTGGGGATGACCTTGGGATGACCTTGGGTTAACCTCGGGATGACCTTGGGATGACCTTGGGATGACCTTGGGATGACCTTGGGATGACTTTGGAGTGACCTTCTGAAGACCTTGGGATGACCTTGGGATGACCTTGAGATGACCTTGGGATGACCTTGGGATGACCTTGGGATGACCTTAGGATGACCTTGAGATGACCTTGGGATGACCTTGGGAAGACCTTGGGATGACCTTGGGATGACCTTGGGATGACCTTGGGATGACCTTAGGATGACCTTAGCATGACCTTGGGATTACCTTGGGATGACCTTGGGATAACCTTTGGATGACCTTTGAATGACCTTTGTATAACCTTGGGATGGCTTTGTGATAACCTTGGGATGACCTTGAAATGACCTTGAAATGATCTTGGGATGACCTTGGGATGACCTTAAGATGACCTTGGGATGACCTTGAGATGACCCTTTGTTGACCTTGGGATGACCTTTGGATGACCTTGGATGATTTTAGGATGATCCAAAATATTCAATTTTAATAGAATTGTATTAAGGTACGTTAAAACATCTGATAAGCACGTTTTGCAGCAAATATTAACTACAGAAAATATTATTGAGCTAATTTGATAGCTTGGGGCAATCAAACTGTAATTTTTTTTCATAATATGCGTGTCATGAGTAGCAGGTGCAAATTGATTGCTGTGGTAATAGCCCTTGTAGTGGTATATATGGAGACGATTTAACAATATATCACTACTATATAAAATTTTTCTGCATCCAAAATATTCAATTTTAATAGTGTAGTATTAATGTACGTTAAAACGTCTGAAAAGCACGTTTTGCAGCAAATATTAACTACAGGAAATATCATTGAGCTAATTTGATAGCTTGGGGCGATCAGAATTTAAAAAATTTGTTCATAATATGCGTGCCATCAGTAGCAGGTGTTCAATTACTAGCTTAAAATTGATTGCTGTGGTAATAGCCTTTGTAGTAGTAAATATGGAGACCATTTTACCATATATCACTACTATATAAAATTTATCGGCATCCAAAATATTCAATTTTAATAGTATAGTCTTAAGGTACGTTAAAACGTCTGAACAGCACGTTTTGCAGCTAATATTAACTACGGGAAATATTATTGAGCCAATTTGATAGCTAGAGGCGATCAGAATTTAAGAATGTTGGTCATAAGATGCGTACCAACAGTAGCAGGTGTTCAGTTACTGGCTTAAAATTGATTGTTGTGGAAATAACCCTTGTAGTAGTATATACGGAGACCATTTAACCATATATCACTACTATATAAAAATTTTCTGCATCCAAAAAATTCAATTTTAATAGTATAGTATTAAGGTAGGTTAAATCGTCTGAAAAGCACGTTTTGCAACTAATATTAACTACAGGAAATATTATTGAGCTAATTTGATAGCTTGGGGCGATCAGAATTTAAAAAATTTGTTTATAATATGCGTGCCATCAGTAGCAGGTGTTCAATTACTAGCTTAAAATTGATTGCTGTGGTAATAGCCCTTGTAGTAGTATATACGGAGACTATTTAACCTTATATCACTGCAATATATAATTTTTCTGCATCCAAAAAATTCAATTTAAATAGTATAGTATTAAGGTACATTAAAACGTCTTAAAAGCACGTTTTGCAGCAAATATTAACAACAGGAAATATTATTGAGCTAATTTGATAGCTTGGAGCGATCAGAATGTATAAAATTTGTTCATAATATGCGTGCCATCAGTAGCAGGTGTTCAAATACTAGCTTAAAATTGATTGCTGTATTAATAGCCCTTGTAGTAGTATATACGGAGACTATTTAACCTTATATCACTGCAATATATAATTTTTCTGCATCCAAAATATTCAATTTTAATAGTATAGTCTTAAGGTACGTTAAACGTCTGAAAAGCACGTTTTGAAGCTAATATTAACTACGGGAAATATTATTGAGCCAATTTGATAGCTAGAGGCGATCAGAATTTAAGAATTTTGGTCATAAGATGCGTACCAACAGTAGCAGGTGTTCAGTTACTGGCTTAATATTGATTGTTGTGGAAATAACCCTTGTAGTAGTATATACGGAGACCATTTAACCATATATCACTACTATATAAAAATTTTCTGCATCCAAAAAATTCAATTTTAATAGTATAGTATTAAGGTAGGTTAAATCGTCTGAAAAGCACGTTTTGCAGCTAATATTAACTACGGGAAATATTATTGAGCCAATTTGATAGCTAGAGACGATCAGAATTTAATAAATTTGGTCATAATATGCGTACCATCATTAGCACGTGTTCAATTATTGACTTAAAATCGATTTCTGTGGTAATAGCCCTTGTAGTAGTATATATGGAGACCATTTAAACATATATCACAACTATATATTATTTTCCTACATCCAAAAAATTCTATTTTAATAGTATAGTATTTTTAAGATACGTTAAAACGTCTGAAAAGCATGTTTTGCAGGAAATGTTAACTACAGAAAATATTATTGAGCTAATTTGATAGCTTGGGGCGATCAGAATTTAAAAAATTTGTTCATAATATGCGTGCCATCAGTAGCAGGTGTTCAATTACCAGCTTAAAATTGATTGCTGTGGTAATAGCCCTTGTAGTAGTATATATTGAGATTATTTAACCATATATCATTACTATATACAATTTTTCTACATCCAAAAAATTCAATTTTAATAGTATAGTATTAAGGTGCGTTAAAACGTCTGAAAAGCACGTTTTGCAGCAAATATTAACTACAGGAAATATTATTGAGCTAATTTGATAACATGGGGCGATCAGAATTTAAAAAATTTGTTCATAATATGCGTGCCATCAGTAGCAGGTGTTCAATTACTAGCTTAAAATTGATTGCTGTAGTAACAGCCCTTGTAGTAGTATATACGGAGATCATTTAACCATATATCACTACTATATAAATTTTTCCGTATCCAAAAAATTCAATTTAAATAGTATAGTATTAAGGTGCGTTAAAACGTCTGAAAACCACGTTTTGCAGCAAATATTAACTACAGGAAATATTATTGAGCTAATTTGATAGCTTGGGGCGATCAGAATTTAAAAAATTTGTTCATAATATGCGTGTCATCAGTAGCAGGTGTTCAATTACTAGCTTAAAATTGATCGCTGTAGCAATAGCCCTTGTAGTAGTATATACGGAGACCATTTAACCATATATCACTACTATATAAAATTTTTCTGCATCCAAAAAATTCTATTTTAATAGTATAGTATTAAGGTAAGTTAAAACGTCTGAAAAGCAAGTTTTGCAGCAAATATTAACTACAAGAGATATTATTGAGTTAAGTTGATAGCTTGGGGCAATCAGAATTTAAAAAATTTGTTCATAATATGCGTGTCATCAGTAGCAGGTGTTCAATTACTAGCTTAAAATTGATTGCTGTAGTAATAGCCCTTGTAGTAGTATATACGGAGACCATTTAACCATATATCACAACAATATAAAATTTTTCTGCATCCAAAAAATTCTATTTTAATAGTATAGTATTAAGGTACGTTAAAACGTCTGAAAAGCACGTTTTGCAGCAAATATTAACTACAGGAGATATTATTGAGTTAAGTTGATAGCTTGGGGCGATCAGAATTTAAAAAATTTGTTCATAATATGCGTGTCATCAGTAGCAGGTGTTCAATTACTAGCTTAAAATTGATTGCTGTAGTAATAGCCCTTGTAGTAGTATATACGGAGACCATTTAACCATATATCACTACTATATAAAATTTTTCTGCATCTGAAAAATTCAATTTTAATAGTATAGTATTAAGGTGCGTTAAAACGTCTGAAAAGCACGTTTTGCAGCAAATATTAACTACAGGAAATATTATTGAGTTAATTTGATAGCTTGGGGCGATCAGAATTTAAAAAATTTGTTCATAATATGTGTGTCATCAGTAGCAGGTGTTCAATTACTAGTTTAAAATTGATTGCAGTGGTAATAGACGTTGTAGTAGGGATGACTTTGGGACGACCTTCGAATGACCTTTGGATGACCTTTGGATGACCTATGGATGACCTTGGGATGACCTTGAGATGACCTTGGGAGATGACCTTGGGATGACATTGGGATGACCTTGGGAGATGACCTTGGGATGACCTTGGGCGATGACCTTGGGATGACCTTGGGATGACCTTGGGATGACCTTGGGATGACCTTGGGATGACCTTGGGATGACCTTGGGATGACCTTGGGATGACTTTGGGATGACCTTGGGGTGACCTTGGAATGACCTTGCGATGACCTTGGGATGACCTTGCGATGACCTTGGAATGACCTTGGGATGACCTTGCGATGACCTTGGGATGACTTTGGGATGACATTGGGATGACCTTGGGATGACCTTGGGATGACCTTGGGATGAACTTGGGATGACCTTGGGATGAACTTGGGATGACCTTGGGATGAACTTGGGATGAACTTGGGATGACCTTGGGATGAACTTGGGATGACCTTGGGATGACCTTGGGATGAACTTGGGATGATCTTGTGATGACCTTGGGATGACCTTGGGATGACCTTGGGATGACCTTGGCATGACCTTTGGTTGACCTTGGGATGACCTTGGGATGACCTTGGGGTGACCTTGGTATGACTTTGGGATGACCTTGGGATGACCTTGGGATGACTTATGGATGACCTTGGGATGACCTTGGGATGACCTTGGGATGACCTTGGGATGACCTTGGGATGACCTTGGGATGACCTTGGTATGACTTTGGGATGACCTTGGGATGACCTTGGGATGACCTAGGGGTGACCTTGCGATGACCTTGGGATGACCTTGGGATGACCTTGGGGTGACCTTGGTATGACTTTGGGATGACCTTGGGATGACCTTGGGATGACTTATGGATGACCTTGGGATGACCTTGGGATGACCTAGGGGTGACCTTGGGATGACCTTGGGATGACTTTGGGATAACCTTGGGATGACCTAGGGGTGACCTTGCGATGACCTTGGGATGACCTTGAGATGACATTGGGATGACCTTGGGATGAGGATGACCTTGGGATAACTTTTTGATAACCTTGGGATGACCTTAAGATGTCTTGGGATGACCTTGAGATGTCCTTGGGATGACCTTGGGATGTACTTAGGATGACCTTTGGATGACCTTGGGATGACCTTGCAATGACGTTGCGATGACCTTGCGATGACCTTGGGATGACCTTGGGACGACCTTGGGAGTTGATCTTGGGATGACCTTGGGAGATGACCTTGGGATGACCTTGAGATGACGTTGGGATGATCTTGGGATGACCTTGGGATGACCTTGGGATGACTTTGGGATGACCTTGGGATGACCTTGGGATGACCTTGGGATGACCTTGGGATGACCTTGGGATGACCTTGCGATGACCTTGGAATGACCTTGGGATGACCTTGGGATGTCCTTGGGATGACCTTTGGATGACCTTGGGATGACATTGGGATGACCTTGGGATGACCTTGGGTTGACCTTGGGATTACATTGGGATGACCTTGGGATGACCTTGGGATGACCTTGAGATGACCTTGGGATGACCTTGGGATGATTTTGGGATGACCTTGGGATGCCCTTGGGATGACCTTGGGATGACCTTGGGATGACCTTGGGATGACCTGGGGATGACCCTGGGATGACCCTGGGATGACCTTGGGATGACCTTGGGATGACCTTGGGATGACCTTGGGATGACCTTGGGATGACCTTGGAATGACTATGGGATAACCTTGGGATGACCTTGAGATGACCTTGGGTTGACCTATGGATGACCTTGGGATGACCTTGGGATGACCTTGGGGTGACCTTGGGATGACCTTGGGATGACCTTGGGATGACCTAGGGGTGACCTTGAGATGACCTTGGGATGACCTTGGGATGACCTTGGGGTGACATTGAGATGACCTTAGGATGACCTTGGGATGACCTTGGGATGACCTTGGGATGACCTTGGGATGACCTTGAAATGACCTTGAGATGACCTTGGGAGATGACCTTGGGATGACATTGGGATGGCCTTGGATAACCTTGGATGACTTTGGGATGACCTTGGGATGACCTTGATATGACCTTGACATGACCTTGGGATGACCTTGGGATGACCTTGGGATGACCGTGGGATGATCTTTGGATGACCTTGGGATGACCTTTGGATGAACTTGGAATGACCTTGAGATGACATTGGGATGACCTTGGGATGAGGATGACTTTGGGATGACCTTTGGATAACCTTGGGATGACCTTAAGATGTCCTTGGGATGACCTTGAGATGTCCTTGGGATGACCTTGGGATGACCTTAGGATGACCTTAGCATGACCTTGTGATGACCTTGGGATGACCTTGGGATGACCTTTGGATGACCTTTGTATAACCTTGGGATGACTTTGTGATAACCTTGGGATGACCTTGAAATGACCTTGAAATGATCTTGGGATGACCTTGGGATGACCTTAAGATGTCCTTGGGATGAACTTGAGATGACCCTTGGTTGACCTTGGGATGACCTTTGGATGACTTTGGGATGATTTTAGGATGATCCAAGATATTCAATTTTAATAGTATAGTATTAAGGTGCGTTAAAACGTCTGAAAAGCACGTTTTGCAGCAAATATTAACTACAGGAAATATTATTGAGCTAATTTGATAGCTTGGGGCGATCAGAATTTAAAAAATTTGTTCATAATATGCGTGTCATCAGTAGCAGGTGTTCAATTACTAGTTTAAAATTGATTGCAGTGGTAACAGACGTTGTAGTAGGGATGACCTTGGGACGACCTTGGGATGACCTTTGGATGACCTTTGGATGACCTATGGAAGACCTTGGGATGACCTTGAGATGACCTTGGGAGATGACCTTGGGATGACATTGGGATGACCTTGGGAGATGACCTTGGGATGACCTTGGGATGACCTTGGGATGACCTTGAGATGACCTTGGGAGATGACCTTGGGATGACATTGGGATGACCTTGGGAGATGAGCTTGGGATGACCTTGGGATGACCTTGGGATGACCTTGGGATGTCCTTGGGATGACCTTTGGATGACCTTGGGATGACATTGGGATGACCTTGGGATGACCTTGGGATGACCTTGGGATTACATTGGGATGACCTTGGGATGACCTTGGTATGACCTTGAGATGACCTTGGGATGACCTTGGGATGATTTTGGGATGACCTTGGGATGCCCTTGGGATGACCTTGGGATGACCTTGGGACGACATTGGGATGACCTTGGGATGATCTTGGGATGACCTTGGGATGACCTTTGGATGAACTTTGGATGACCTTGGGATGACCTTGGGATGACCTTGGGATGACCTTGGGATGACCTGGGGATGACCCTGGGATGACCCTGGGATGACCTTGGGATGACCTTGGGATGACCTTGGGATGACCTTGGGATGACCTTGGGATGACCTTGGGATGACCTTGGAATGAATTTGGGATAACCTTGGGATGACCTTGAGATGCCCTTGGGTTGACCTATGGATGACCTTGGGATGACCTTGGGATGACCTTGGGTTGACCTTGGAATGACCTTGGGATGACCTTGGGATGACCTAGGGGTGACCTTGAGATGACCTTGGGATGACCTTAGGATGACCTTGGGGTGACATTGAGATGACCTTAGGATGACCTTGGGATGACCTTGGGATGACCTTGGGATGACCTTGAAATGACCTTGAGATGACCTTGGGAGATGACCTTGGGATGACATTGGGATGGCCTTGGATAACCTTGGATGCCTTTGGGATGACCTTGGGATGACCTTGATATGACCTTGACATGACCTTGGGATGACCTTGGGATGACCTTGGGATGACCGTGGGATGATCTTTGGATGACCTTGGGATGACCTTTGGATGAACTTGGAATGACCTTGAGATGACATTGGGATGACCTTGGGATAAGGATGACTTTGGGATGACCTTTGGATAACCTTGGGATGATCTTAAGATGTCCTTGGGATGACCTTGAGATGTCCTTGGGATGACCTTGGGATGACCTTAGGATGACCTTAGCATGACCTTGTGATGACCTTGGGATGACCTTTGGATGACCTTTGTATAACCTTGGGATGACTTTGTGATAACCTTGGGATGACCTTGAAATGACCTTGAAATGATCTTGGGATGACCTTGGGATGACCTTAAGATGACCTTGGGGTGAACTTGAGATGACCCTTGGTTGACCTTGGGATGACCTTTGGATGACTTTGGGATGATTTTAGGATGATCCAAAATATTCAATTTTAATAGTATAGTATTAAGGTGCGTTAAAACGTCTGAAAAGCACGTTTTGCAGCAAATATTAACTACAGGAAATATTATTGAGCTAATTTGATAGCTTGGGGCGATCAGAATTTAAAAAATTTGTTCATAATATGCGTGTCATCAGTAGCAGGTGTTCAATTACAAGTTTAAAATTGATTGCAGTGGTAACAGACGTTGTAGTAGGGATGACCTTGGGACGACCTTGGGATGACCTTTGGATGACCTTTGGATGACCTATGGAAGTCCTTGGGATGACCTTGAGATGACCTTGGGAGATGACCTTGGGATGACATTGGGATGACCTTGGGAGATGACCTTGGGATGACCTTGGGATGACCTTGGGATGACCTTGGGATGACCTTGGGATGACCTTGGGATGACCTTGGGATGACCTTGGTATGACCTTGGAGTGACCTTCTGATGACCTTGGGATGACCTTGGGATGACCTTGGGATGACATTGGGATGACCTTGGGATGACCTTGTTATGACCTTGGAATGACCTTGGGATGACCTTGGGATGACCTTGGGATTACCTTGGATGACTTTGGGATGACCTTGGAATGACCTTGGGATGACCGTGGGATGATCTTGGGATGACCTTGGGATGACCTTGGGAGATGACATTGGGATGACATTGGGATGACCTTGGGAGATGACCTTGGGATGACCTTGGGATGACCTTGGGATGACCTTGGGATGACCTTGGGATGACCTTGGGATGACCTTGGATGACTTTTGGATGACCTTGGAATGACTTTTGGATGACCTTGGAATGACCTTTGGATGACCTATGGATGACCTTGGGATGACCTTGAGATGACCTTGGGAGATGACCTTGGGATGACATTGGGATGACCTTGGGAGTTGACCTTGGGATGACCTTGGGAGATGACCTTGGGATGATCTTGGGATGACCTTGGGATGACCTTGGGTTGACCTCGGGATGACCTTGGGATGACCTTGGGATGACCTTGGGATGACCTTGGGATGACCTTGGGATGACCTTGGGATGACTTTGGAGTGACCTTCTGAAGACCTTGGGATGACCTTGGGATGACCTTGAGATGACCTTGGGATGACCTTGGGATGACCTTGAGATGACCTTGGGATGACCTTGGGATGACCTTGGGATGACCTTGGGATGACCTTGGGAAGACCTTGGGATGACCTTGGGATGACCGTGGGATGACCTTAGGATGACCTTAGCATGACCTTGGGATTACCTTGGGATGACCTTGGGATGACCTTTGGATGACCTTTGGATGACCTTTGTATAACCTTGGGATGGCTTTGTGATAACCTTGGGATGACCTTGAAATGACCTTGAAATGATCTTGGGATGACCTTGGGATGACCTTAAGATGACCTTGGGATGACCTTGAGATGACCCTTTGTTGACCTTGGGATGACCTTTGGATGACCTTGGGATGATTTTAGGATGATCCAAAATATTCAATTTTAATAGAATTGTATTAAGGTACGTTAAAACGTCTGATAAGCACGTTTTGCAGCAAATATTAACTACAGAAAATATTATTGAGCTAATTTGATAGCTTGGGGCAATCAAACTGTAATTTTTTTTCATAATATGCGTGTCATGAGTAGCAGGTGCAAATTGATTGCTGTGGTAATAGCCCTTGTAGTGGTATATATGGAGACGATTTAACAATATATCACTACTATATAAAATTTTTCTGCATCCAAAATATTCAATTTTAATAGTGTAGTATTAATGTACGTTAAAACGTCTGAAAAGCACGTTTTGCGGCAAATATTAACTACAGGAAATATCATTGAGCTAATTTGATAGCTTGGGGCGATCAGAATTTAAAAAATTTGTTCATAATATGCGTGCCATCAGTAGCAGGTGTTCAATTACTAGCTTAAAATTGATTGCTGTAGTAATAGCCCTTGTAGTAGTAAGATGTCTTGGGATGACCTTGAGATGTCCTTGGGATGACCTTGGGATGTACTTAGGATGACTTTTGGATGACCTTGGGATGACCTTGCAATGACGTTGCGATGACCTTGCGATGACCTTGGGATGACCTTGGGACGACCTTGGGAGTTGATCTTGGGATGACCTTGGGAGATGACCTTGGGATGACCTTGAGATGACGTTGGGATGATCTTGGGATGACCTTGGGATGACCTTGGGATGACTTTGGGATGCCCTTGGGATGATCTTGGGATGACCTTGGGATGACCTTGGGATGACCTTGGGATGACCTTGGGATGACCTTGCGATGACCTTGGAATGACCTTGGGATGACCTTGGGATGTCCTTGGGATGTCCTTTGGATGACCTTGGGATGACATTGGGATGACCTTGGGTTGACCTTGGGATTACATTGGGATGACCTTGGGATGACCTTGGGATGACCTTGAGATGACCTTGGGATGACCTTGGGATGATTTTGGGATGACTTTGGGATGCCCTTGGGATGACCTTGGGATGACCTTGGGATGACATTGGGATGACCTTGGGATGATCTTGGGATGACCTTGGGATGACCTTTGGATGAACTTTGGATGACCTTGGGATGACCTTGGGATGACCTTGGGATGACCTTGGGATGACCTTGGGATGACCTGGGGATGACCCTGGGATGACCCTGGGATGACCTTGGGATGACCTTGGGATGACCTTGGGATGACCTTGGGATGACCTTGGAATGACTTTGGGATAACCTTGGGATGACTTTGAGATGACCTTGGGTTGACCTATGGATGACCTTGGGATGACCTTGGGATGACCTTGGGATGACCTTGGGATGACCTAGGGGTGACCTAGAGATGACCTTGGGATGACCTTGGGATGACCTTGGGATGACCTTGGGGTGACATTGAGATGACCTTAGGATGACCTTGGGATGACCTTGGGATGACCTTGGGATGACCTTGAAATGACCTTGAGATGACCTTGGGAGATGACCTTGGGATGACATTGGGATGGCCTTGGATAACCTTGGATGACTTTGGGATGACCTTGGGATGACCTTGATATGACCTTGACATGACCTTGGGATGACCTTGGGATGACCTTGGGATGACCGTGGGATGATCTTTGGATGACCTTGGGATGACCTTTGGATGAACTTGGAATGACCTTGAGATGACATTGGGATGACCTTGGGATGACCTTGAGATGACATTGGGATGACCTTGGGATGAGGATGACTTTGGGATGACCTTTGGATAACCTTGGGATGACCTTAAGATGTCCTTGGGATGACCTTGAGATGTAATTGGGATGACCTTGGGATGACCTTAAGATGACCTTAGCATGATCTTGGGATGACCTTTGGATGACCTTTGTATAACCTTGTGATGACTTTGTGATAACCTTGGGATGACCTTGAAATGACCTTGAAATGATCTTGGGATGACCTTGGGATGACCTTAAGATGACCTTGGTATGAACTTGAGATGACCCTTGGTTGACCTTGGGATGACCTTTGGATGACTTTGGGATGATTTTAGGATGATCCAAGATATTCAATTTTAATAGTATAGTATTAAGGTGCGTTAAAACGTCTGAAAAGCACGTTTTGCAGCAAATATTAACTACAGGAAATATTATTGAGCTAATTTGATAGCTTGGGGCGATCAGAATTTAAAAAATTTGTTCATAATATGCGTGTCATCAGTAGCAGGTGTTCAATTACTAGTTTAAAATTAATTGCAGTGGTAACAGACGTTGTAGTAGGGATGACCTTGGGACGACCTTGGGATGACCTTTGGATGACCTTTGGATGAACTATGGAAGACCTTGGGATGACCTTGAGATGACCTTGAGATGACCTTGGGATGACCTTGGGATTACATTGGGATGACCTTGGGATGACCTTGGGATGACCTTGAGATGACCTTGGGATGACCTTGGGATGATTTTGGGATGACCTTGGGATGCCCTTGGGATGACCTTGGGATGACCTTGGGATGACATTGGAATGACCTTGGGATGATCTTGGGATGACCTTGGGATGACCTTTGGATGAACTTTGGATGACCTTGGGATGACCTTGGGATGACCTTGGGATGACCTTGGGATGACCTTGGAATGAATTTGGGATAACCTTGGGATGACCTTGAGATGACCTTGGGTTGACCTATGGATGACCTTGGGATGACCTTGGGATGACCTTGGGGTGACCTTGGGATGACCTTGGGATGACCTTGGGATGACCTAGGGGTGACCTTGAGATGACCTTGGGATGACCTTGGGATGACCTTGGGGTGACATTGAGATGACCTTAGGATGACCTTGGGATGACCTTGGGATGACCTTGGGATGACCTTGAAATGACCTTGAGATGACCTTGGGAGATGACCTTGGGATGACATTGGGATGGCCTTGGATAACCTTGGATGACCTTGGGATGACCTTGGGATGACCGTGGGATGATCTTTGGATGACCTTGGGATGACCTTTGGATGAACTTGGAATGACCTTGAGCTGACATTGGGATGACCTTGGGATGAGGATGACCTTGGGATGACCTTTGGATAACCTTGGGATGACCTTAAGATGTCCTTGGGATGACCTTGAGATGTCCTTGGGATGACCTTGGGATGACCTTAGGATGACTTTGTGATAACCTTGGGATGACCTTGAAATGACCTTGAAATGATCTTGGGATGACCTTAAGATGACCTTGGGGTGAACTTGAGATGACCCTTGGTTGACCTTGGGATGACCTTTGGATGACTTTGGGATGATTTTAGGATGATCCAAAATATTCAATTTTAATAGTATAGTATTAAGGTGCGTTAAAACGTCTGAAAAGCACGTTTTGCAGCAAATATTAACTACAGGAAATATTATTGAGCTAATTTGATAGCTTGGGGCGATCAGAATTTAAAAAATTTGTTCATAATATGCGTGTCATCAGTAGCAGGTGTTCAATTACTAGTTTAAAATTGATTGCAGTGGTAACAGACGTTGTAGTAGGGATGACCTTGGGACGACCTTGGGATGACCTTTGGATGACCTTTGGATGACCTATGGAAGACCTTGGGATTACCTTGAGATGACCTTGGGAGATGACCTTGGATGACATTGGGATGACCGTGGGAGATGACCTTGGGATGACTTTGGGATGACCTTGGGATGACCTTGGGATGACCTTGGGATGACCTTGGGATGACCTTGGAGTGACCTTCTGATGACCTTGGGATGACCTTGGGATGACCTTGGGATGACATTGGGATGACCTTGGGATGACCTTGGGATGACCTTGGAATGACCTTGGGATGACCTTGGGATGACCTTGGGATGACCTTGGATGACTTTGGGATGACCTTGGAATGACCTTGGGATGACCGTGGGATGATCTTGGGATGACCTTGGGATGACCTTGGGAGATGACATTGGGATGACATTGGGATGACCTTGGGATGACCTTGTTATGACCTTGGGATGACCTTGGGATGACCTTGGATGACTTTTGGATGACCTTGGAATGACTTTTGGATGACCTTGGAATGACCTTTGGATGACCTATGGATGACCTTAGGATGACCATGAGATGACCTTGGGATGACCTTGGGATGTACTTAGGATGACCTTAGGATGACCTTGGGATGACCTTGGGATGACTTTGGGATGACCTTTGGATGACCTTGGGATGACCTTGCGATGACGTTGCGATGACCTTGCGATGACCTTGGGATGACCTTGGGACGACCTTGGGAGTTGATCTTGGGATTACCTTGGGAGATGACCTTGGGATGACCTGGAGATGACGTTGGGATGACCTTGGGATGATCTTGGGATGACCTTGGGATGACCTTGGGATGACTTTGGGATGCCCTTGGGATGATCTTGGGATGACCTTCGGATGACCTTGGGATGACCTTGGGATGACCTTGGGATGACCTTGGGATGACCTTGCGATGACCTTGGAATGACCTTGGGATGTCCTTGGGATGACCTTTGGATGACCTTGGATGACATTGGGATGACCTTGGGATGACCTTGGGATGACCTTGGGATGACATTGGGATGACCTTAGGATGACCTTAGCATGACCTTGTGATGACCTTGGGATGACCTTGGGATGACCTTTGGATGACCTTTGTATAACCTTGGGATGACTTTGTGATAACCTTGGGATGACCTTGAAATGACCTTGAAATGATCTTGGGATGACTTTGGGATGACCTTAAGATGACCTTGGGATGAACTTGAGATGACCCTTGGTTGACCTTGGGATGACCTTTGGATGACCTTTGGATGACCTATGGAAGTCCTTGGGATGACCTTGAGATGACCTTGGGAGATGACCTTGGGATGACATTGGGATGACCTTGGGAGATGACCTTGGGATGACCTTGGGATGACCTTGGGATGACCTTGGGATGACCTTGGATGACCTTGGAGTGACCTTCTGATGACCTTGGGATGACCTTGGGATGACCTTGGGATGACATTGGGATGACCTTGGGATGACCTTGGGATGACCTTGGGATGACCTTGGAATGACCTTGGGATGACATTGGGATGGCCTTGGATAACCTTGGATGACTTTGGGATGACCTTGGGATGACCTTGATATGACCTTGACATGACCTTGGGATGACCTTGGGATGACCTTGGGATGACCGTGGGATGATCTTTGGATGACCTTGGGATGACCTTTGGATGAACTTGGAATGACCTTGAGATGACATTGGGATGACCTTGGGATGAGGATGACTTTGGGATGACCTTTGGATAACCTTGGGATGATCTTAAGATGTCCTTGGGATGACCTTGAGATGTCCTTGGGATGACCTTGGGATGACCTTAGGATGACCTTAGCATGACCTTGTGATGACCTTGGGATGACCTTTGGATGACCTTTGTATAACCTTGGGATGACTTTGTGATAACCTTGGGATGACCTTGAAATGACCTTGAAATGATCTTGGGATGACCTTGGGATGACCTTAAGATGACCTTGGGGTGAACTTGAGATGACCCTTGGTTGTCCTTGGGATGACCTTTGGATGACTTTGGGATGATTTTAGGATGATCCAAAATATTCAATTTTAATAGTATAGTATTAAGGTGCGTTAAAACGTCTGAAAAGCACGTTTTGCAGCAAATATTAACTACAGGAAATATTATTGAGCTAATTTGATAGCTTGGGGCGATCAGAATTTAAAAAATTTGTTCATAATATGCGTGTCATCAGTAGCAGGTGTTCAATTACAAGTTTAAAATTGATTGCAGTGGTAACAGACGTTGTAGTAGGGATGACCTTGGGACGACCTTGGGATGACCTTTGGATGACCTTTGGATGACCTATGGAAGTCCTTGGGATGACCTTGAGATGACCTTGGGAGATGACCTTGGGATGACATTGGGATGACCTTGGGATGACCTTTGGATGACCTTGGGATGACCTTGCGATGACGTTGCGATGACCTTGCGATGACCTTGGGATGACCTTGGGACGACCTTGGGAGTTGATCTTGGGATTACCTTGGGAGATGACCTTGGGATGACCTTGAGATGACGTTGGGATGACCTTGGGATGATCTTGGGATGACCTTGGGATGACCTTGGGATGACTTTGGGATGCCCTTGGGATGATCTTTAGATGACCTTGGGATGACCTTGGGATGACCTTGGGATGACCTTGGGATGACCTTGCGATGACCTTGGAATGACCTTGGGATGTCCTTGGGATGACCTTTGGATGACCTTGGGATGACATTGGGATGACCTTGGGATGACCTTGGGATGACCTTGGGATGACATTGGGATGACCTTAGGATGACCTTAGCATGACCTTGTGATGACCTTGGGATGACCTTGGGATGACCTTTGGATGACCTTTGTATAACCTTGGGATGACTTTGTGATAACCTTGGGATGACCTTGAAATGACCTTGAAATGATCTTGGGATGACCTTGGGATGACCTTAAGATGACCTTGGGATGAACTTGAGATGACCCTTGGTTGACCTTGGGATGACCTTTGGATGACTTTGGGATGATTTTAGGATGATCCAAGATATTCAATTTTAATAGTATAGTATTAAGGTGCGTTAAAACGTCTGAAAAGCACGTTTTGCAGCAAATATTAACTACAGGAAATATTATTGAGCTAATTTGATAGCTTGGGGCGATCAGAATTTAAAAAATTTGTTCATAATATGCGTGTCATCAGTAGCAGGTGTTCAATTACTAGTTTAAAATTGATTGCAGTGGTAACAGACGTTGTAGTAGGGATGACCTTGGGACGACCTTGGGATGACCTTTGGATGACCTTTGGATGACCTATGGAAGACCTTGGGATGACCTTGAGATGACCTTGGGAGATGACCTTGGGATGACATTGGGATGACCTTGGGAGATGACCTTGGGATGACCTTGGGATGACCTTGGGATGACCTTGGGATGACCTTGGGAGATGAGCTTGGGATGACCTTGGGATGACCTTGGGATGACCTTGGGACGTCCTTGGGATGACCTTTGGATGACCTTGGGATGACCTTGGGCGATGACCTTGGGATGACCTTGGGATGACCTTGGGATTACATTGGGATGACCTTGGGATGACCTTGGGATGACCTTGAGATGACCTTGGGATGACCTTGGGATGATTTTGGGATGACCTTGGGATGCCCTTGGGATGACCTTGGGATGACCTTGGGACGACATTGGGATGACCTTGGGATGATCTTGGGATGACCTTGGGATGACCTTTGGATGAACTTTGGATGACCTTGGGATGACCTTGGGATGACCTTGGGATGACCTGGGGATGACCCTGGGATGACCCTGGGATGACCTTGGGATGACCTTGGGATGACCTTGGGATGACCTTGGGATGACCTTGGGATGACCTTGGGATGACCTTGGAATGAATTTGGGATAACCTTGGGATGACCTTGAGATGACCTTGGGTTGACCTATGGATGACCTTGGGATGACCTTGGGTTGACCTTGGAATGACCTTGGATGACCTTGGGATGACCTAGGGGTGACCTTGAGATGACCTTGGGATGACCTTGGGATGACCTTGGGGTGACATTGAGATGACCTTAGGATGACCTTGGGATGACCTTGGGATGACCTTGGGATGACCTTGAAAGGACCTTGAGATGACCTTGGGATGACATTGGGATGGCCTTGGATAACCTTGGATGACTTTGGGATGACCTTGGGATGACCTTGATATGACCTTGACATGACCTTGGGATGACCTTGGGATGTCCTTGGGATGACCTTTGGATGAACTTGGAATGACCTTGAGATGACATTGGGATGACCTTGGGATGAGGATGACTTTGGGATGACCTTTGGATAACCTTGGGATGACCTTAAGATGTCCTTGGGATGACCTTGAGATGTCCTTGGGATGACCTTGGGATGACCTTAGGATGACCTTAGCATGACCTTGTGATGACCTTGGGATGACCTTTGGATGACCTTTGTATAACCTTGGGATGACTTTGTGATAACCTTGGGATGACCTTGAAATGACCTTGGGGTGAACTTGAGATGACCCTTGGTTGACCTTGGGATGACCTTTGGATGACTTTGGGATGATTTTAGGATGATCCAAAATATTCAATTTTAATAGTATAGTATTAAGGTGCGTTAAAACGTCTGAAAAGCACGTTTTGCAGCAAATATTAACTACAGGAAATATTATTGAGCTAATTTGATAGCTTGGGGCGATCAGAATTTAAAAAATTTGTTCATAATATGCGTGTCATCAGTAGCAGGTGTTCAATTACAAGTTTAAAATTGATTGCAGTGGTAACAGACGTTGTAGTAGGGATGACCTTGGGACGACCTTGGGATGACCTTTGGATGACCTTTGGATGACCTATGGAAGTCCTTGGGATGACCTTGAGATGACCTTGGGAGATGACCTTGGGATGACATTGGGATGACCTTGGGAGATGACCTTGGGATGACCTTGGGATGACCTTGGGATGACCTTGGATGACCTTGGGATGACCTTGGAGTGACCTTCTGATGACCTTGGGATGACCTTGGGATGACCTTGGGATGACATTGGGATGACCTTGGGATGACCTTGGGATGACCTTGGAATGACCTTGGGATGACATTGGATGGCCTTGGATAACCTTGGATGACTTTGGGATGACCTTGGGATGACCTTGATATGACCTTGACATGACCTTGGGATGACCTTGGGATGACCTTGGGATGACCGTGGGATGATCTTTGGATGACCTTGGGATGACCTTTGGATGAACTTGGAATGACCTTGAGATGACATTGGGATGACCTTGGGATGAGGATGACTTTGGGATGACCTTTGGATAACCTTGGGATGATCTTAAGATGTCCTTGGGATGACCTTCAGATGTCCTTGGGATGACCTTGGGATGACCTTAGGATGACCTTAGCATGACCTTGTGATGACCTTGGGATGACCTTTGGATGACCTTTGTATAACCTTGGGATGACTTTGTGATAACCTTGGGATGACCTTGAAATGACCTTGAAATGATCTTGGGATGACCTTGGGATGACCTTAAGATGACCTTGGGGTGAACTTGAGATGACCCTTGGTTGACCTTGGGATGACCTTTGGATGACTTTGGGATGATTTTAGGATGATCCAAAATATTCAATTTTAATAGTATAGTATTAAGGTGCGTTAAAACGTCTGAAAAGCACGTTTTGCAGCAAATATTAACTACAGGAAATATTATTGAGCTAATTTGATAGCTTGGGGCGATCAGAATTTAAAAAATTTGTTCATAATATGCGTGTCATCAGTAGCAGGTGTTCAATTACAAGTTTAAATTGATTGCAGTGGTAACAGACGTTGTAGTAGGGATGACCTTGGGACGACCTTGGGATGACCTTTGGATGACCTTTGGATGACCTATGGAAGTCCTTGGGATGACCTTGAGATGACCTTGGGAGATGACCTTGGGATGACATTGGGATGACCTTGGGAGATGACCTTGGGATGACCTTGGGATGACCTTGGGATGACCTTGGGATGACCTTGGGATGACCTTGGGATGACCTTGGAGTGACCTTCTGATGACCTTGGGATGACCTTGGGATGACCTTGGGAAGACCTTGGGATGACCTTGGGATGACCTTGGGATGACCTTAGGATGACCTTAGCATGACCTTGGGATTACCTTGGGATGACCTTGGGATGACCTTTGGATGACCTTTGGATGACCTTTGTATAACCTTGGGATGGCTTTGTGATAACCTTGGGATGACCTTGAAATGACCTTGAAATGATCTTGGGATGACCTTGGGATGACCTTAAGATGACCTTGGGATGACCTTGAGATGACCCTTTGTTGACCTTGGGATGACCTTTGGATGACCTTGGGATGATTTTAGGATGATCCAAAATATTCAATTTTAATAGAATTCGTATTAAGGTACGTTAAAACGTCTGATAAGCACGTTTTGCAGCAAATATTAACTACAGAAAATATTATTGAGCTAATTTGATAGCTTGGGGCAATCAAACTGTAATTTTTTTTCATAATATGCGTGTCATGAGTAGCAGGTGCAAATTGATTGCTGTGGTAATAGCCCTTGTAGTGGTATATATGGAGACGATTTAACAATATATCACTACTATATAAAATTTTTCTGCATCCAAAATATTCAATTTTAATAGTGTAGTATTAATGTACGTTAAAAACGTCTGAAAAGCACGTTTTGCAGCAAATATTAACTACA